>JBBDHG010000255.1:160000-174714 GCA_037951165.1 Lophius americanus | reverse complement strand
CCGTTTTCCACCCTGTTTTTTCTGCTTTTATAAATTGCCAACTTGGCCTGTCCCACTAAACAATTTAACAACTGCCACTTTTTTGCATTTGTTTTTTCGTATCCGGCTCCAAAGATGAAGGCGGTGTCAGACCAGCTCACGCCACAGCTAGAAAACACAGTTCTCAGCGTCTTAATAAGAGACTCAAGTCTGTCACACTCCAAGTAACAGTGGACTTAAAGCCCCCCTCTTCCAGTTTAAACCCCCTGGCAGTTGAGGGAGACCTGAAGACCAACTTCAGGCTAGTGCCTCACTCTTTGTCCAGTTGACCTTTGAAGCTGATATTTTTCCAAATGTTTCAACAATCTTACCCAACTGGTTGACATCCGTCTGGTCTCTCACAAACACGACAACGTCATCTGCATACGCAGATAAAATGAGGCGTGTGTTAAAATCAGACAACATCAAACCATTAACACAAGATCGAATGTTGTGTAACATGGGTTCAATAGAGAGAGCGTAGAGCATACCGGACATCGAGCAGCCCTGTCTGATTCCTCTGGTCACGTCAAATGGTTCACACAACCTACCATTGATTTTCAGTACACTCTGAATATTCTCATACAACACCTTAATCATGGCAATAGTTCCAGGGCTGAGGCCAAACCTCTCCAACACTCTCCAAAGGTAATGGTGCTCAACCCGGTCAAATGCCTTTTCTTGGTCTAGAGAAACCAGACCAGCATCATAGCCCAATGAACCAGAGACCTCCAGAACATCTCGAATCAGTGACACGTTGTCAATAATGGACCTGCCGGGCACACAGTACGTTTGGTTCGGATGTATAACCTGGTCCATCACCTTCTTCAGTCTGTTAGCGAGGACTTTCGAAAGCAGTTTATAGTCCGTACATAACAGAGACACAGGTCGCCAGTTCTGTATGTCCTGAAGGTCACCTTTTTTAGGCAACGGTGTCAGAACTGCCCTCTTGCAGCTCTGAGGTAAAGACATCTGAAAGAAACTTTCTCTGAAGACCTCCAAAAAGTCTTCACACAATTCATGCCAAAATGTTTTATAAAACTCGGCAGGTAGTCCATCAATTCCAGGGGCCTTCCCCCCCTGCATGCTCTGCAGGGCTGTGAACAGTTCCTCAGCCATCAGAGGACTTTCCAGGTTTTTGTTGGCTTCCTCTGGGACTCTGGGCAGCCCACTACAGAAGGAATCAAATGTCTCGTCATCCTCAGTGTACTCACTGCGATACAGGTGGGAATAGAAATCCACAGCCCTCTGCCGGACCTCACTGGCCTCCATTAGCGTCCGTCCTGTTGGTGATCGTAAGGCGTGGATGAGTCTGCTCTGCCCATTCTTCTTTTCCAGACTGAAAAAGAACTTAGATGGTGAATCCATCTCAGCAGCGCTCTGAAAGCGAGACCGGACCAGTGCACCCTGTACTTTAGAACCAAGCAGGTCAGCCAGCAAGGCTTTTTTGGACTTGAGATCTTCAATACAACCTCTGTTTCCTGTGGTTTCTGCAGAACTCTGTAGTTCCACTATTTCACTCTCTAGATCCCTCATAGATGTGGTGATGTCACGAGAGATATTCAAAGTGTACTGCTGACAAAGCTGCTTGATCTCCACTTTCCCTCGATCCCACCACTGGTTTAGTGATGTAAACTCTTCCTTTCTACTCTGAAAAACTCTCCAAAAAAATGTGAAAGTCTCTCTGGAGTTTACATCTAACAACAGAGCAGTGTTGAAGTGCCAGTAAGCAGACCTATTTTTTTATATTCGCGATAAAAACCTCACACGTTACCATGGAGTGGTCCGAGAAACCCACAGGCAGAATTTTACATTTTTTAAAAATGCTGAAATGATGCCTGAAGCAGTAGAACCGATCTAGTCTGGCCATAGAAAGAAAGCCCTCCCTACTTTGGGCCCATGTGTACCGTCTTCTTTCCTGATGCGTTTCTCTCCACACGTCGGTTAAAGTGTGTGTTTCCATCAGCTGCTTCATCACACGTTTTGAGGCAGAGTGAGGTTCTATGTGGTTTCTGTCTAGCTGGTCTTTCTCTGTACAGTTAAAATCTCCTGCTAAAAACAGATGCTCTTCTGGCCCACATTGACTTAAAACTGTGTCTAGCTGGTTTAAAATCTGAACTCTGTCTGCTCCGATGTTCGGAGCATAAACATTTACAAAGACCAAAGTGAACTGTTGATACTTGGCTCTGACCAACAACAGTCTGCCTTTCACTTTCTCCTCCACGATATGAGACTCCGGTATGAGATCCTTGGAGAACAGGATGGCCACTCCTCCACCGGTTGTAGTGAAATGTCTTAAAACCACCTCACCGTCCCATTCTCTCTTCCAGTCCGTCTCATTGACCGTGTCACTGTGGGTCTCCTGGACCATCATCACGTGGAGACCTTTCAGTTTCACCAGCTCAAACAAACATGTTCTTTTCTTCACATCTCTGGCTCCATTTACATTTAATGTGGATATTTTAAAACCACTCATTATTAGAGATGTGAGGATAAAACACACATGATAGCACAGATAGGAAACAGACCGTCTTATATCGTCTCTGAAGACTCATCGTGATTCAGGTCTTGTCTGATTTTCACCACAATCTTCTTGAGTCTGTAGATTTCCTGATCTGTGTATCCTCCCTTTCCTTTACTGCTCATCTGAACTCTAGCAGACTTTACAAACAGTTCCTTGTCAGGAAAGTAGTCACCAATTTGGCCTTTTCTTCATGTTCTTTGTAGTTTGCAAGAACTTCTTAATCTGTGGCACACCATACACTTTTTCCGGTTGTGTTTTGGCAGACAGTTGTGAGTCTACCACACAATCCTCTTCTTCATCCTCCTCATCCTCCATACTGTTTTCTGACTCAGGGATCTCGTCTTCCTGCTGAGTCTCGTTTACAATTTTAACTGTTCCTTTCTTGGCCCGAGAGCCTCTGATGCTTTTTGACTGTTTTCTTTTCAGAATGAGAGTTCTGATCTCTTTCACTTTCTCCACCAGCTGCTCCTCCACCAGCTGTTCCTCCTCCAGCTGCTCCTCCTCACTCTCAGTAACCGTGAGAGAGGGACTGCCCTCAGGTCTGAGCTCAGACCGGCTCTCAGCTCACGCTGGTCGGCTCCAAAGGGAAATTTAAGTTTTATGTTTTCTATAGGCCTAAACATTTCTGAGTCAATTAATAAAAGCATTTTTATTTGCCTGAAAACTTTGTCCTGTGTTTCATTGTCATCATAAACAAAGTTGATGTCTTTGGGTTTTGAAGTCACGAAGGAGGTAAAAGCTGCGGCGGTGTTCATGCAGACGTAGAAACCAAAATGCCACCAACCTTATCTGACTCTCCCTTCGCTCCGGGGCTTCCTTCCTCGACGGCGGGCGAGTGCTGCTGGCGAGATATGAGAGGAGAGCGAGAGAGAGAGAGTTACTTGTAAGGGTTTGATCCCGCCTCTTCTGAATCAAGTGGTGTCACACAGGCGACAGGTTTTGCATGCTCCTCAGCAGGAAGGATGAAGAACTGAACCAGGTCTTCAGTCTGAAAGACAAGGACTTTGATTATGTTGTTTTTGGTGACGTCAGGGGTCTTAAAGTGTTTTTCACATAGTTTGTGCGTGCCCTGAGAATGTCTCCCCTGTCAACTCTGACAAACCTTCTCCTGTCAATCAAACCCAGGCTGAAGAGGATGTGTGTGTGTGTGTGTGTGTGTGTGTGTGTGTGGGTGGTGGGTGTGTGGTTCCTAGAAGAGCCTCTGATCTACTGGACGCTGAGAGTGACAGCAGGTGAAACTGAAAGTATAGTGGACGTCGCAGGTCCGGGATTTCAGGACACAGCAGCAGTGGCTTCTCTGCTTGGCCTGAGGTCAGCTGGTCACACCAGAGTCACTCCAGTTTAAACACATGGGGAAAAGAACTAGTGAGTGAGGAGCTACAGATGCTAAAGGATTACACGACTGGACCACAGACTCCAGATGAAGGAGATCCTTTCCCTGAGCTGGGTATGGGAATTGACTATACCGGGCTGTCTGGACCGCTACTGCTCGTAGAGACTCGTAGAGACTCGTACAGACTCGTAGAGACTCGTAGAGACTTGTAGAACAGCAGCTGAGTGGGAGGAGATACACTGTGGAGAGGAAGACTACAGGTTCCAGGTCTCTCTCTCTATCTATTTCTCTCTTTCTTTTTCTCTTTATCTCTTTATCTCTTTATCTCTTTTTCTCTTTATCTCTTTTTCTCTTTATCTCTTTATCTCTTTATCTCTTTATCTTATCTCCCTAGTGAAGACTAACATCTCTTCCATCAGTCCCCTGATCACCGATGTTATAAATCAATCCCTCCAGGCCGGCTTTGTTCCATCTGCCCTAAAAGCCGCTATAATCAGACCCCTCCTCAAAAAACCCACTCTCCATCCAGAACTTTTTAATAATTACAGGCCCATTTCCAAACTCCCATTCCTCTCCAAAGTTCTGGAAAAAGTAGTTGCTGCCCACCTCCAGGACCCCCTCAACTACAACAACCTCTTTCTTTCTCTTCTCTTTTGGCCCCATTCTCTTCATACCATACATGCCCCTCCCCCTTGGCCGTGTCATCAGTCGATATGGACTCTCATTCCATTGTTACGCCGATGACACGCAAATCTACATTAAAAACTGACACATGTTCCTCCGCAGCCTCTCCATCCTCATCCTCATCCTCATCGTCATCATCATCTCCCCTGTCAACTCTTCGCGCTTACTGAAGACTTGAAGAAGTTCAGTATGAAGTCTGACACATTTAAAAAAGGACTTAAAACTTTCCTTTTTAGCAGAACCTATAACTTTAATTAACATTGCTGCTTTTTGGTCAGGTTTTTATATAGTTATTATTTTATTTTTTTTATTGATGCTTTTATCTGCTTTTACTTTGTAGCACTTTGAGATTTGATCCAAATGTAAAGTGCGTTATAAATTAAATGTATTATTATTATTTATCTATCTATTTCTCTCTCTCTTTCTCCCCCTCTCTCTCTCTCTCTCTCTCTCCTCTCTCTCTCTCCCTCTTTATAAATCCCTCTCACTTTAATGCATGTTACTGGTTTAATGCATGTTACTGGATTAATACATGTTACTGGATTAATACATGTTACTGGTTTAATACATGTTACTGGTTTAATGCATGTTACTGGTTTAATGCATGTTAGATGGATTAATGCATGTTACTAACTTGACTTCTTCCCTGGAGTCTTTGTGTTTTCTCGCCCTTTCATCGGAAATTCAGAGACAGCAGTGATTCCTGGAACAACCTGAACCTGGACTATTTCTCCGTGTGAACCTGGACGGTTTCACTGTATGAACCTGGACTGTTTCACTGTATGAACCTGGACTGTTTCACTGTGTGAACCTGGACTGTTTCACTGTGTGAACCTGGACGGTTTCACCGTATGAACCTGGACTGTTTCACTGTGTGAACCTGGACGGTTTCACCGTATGAACCTGGACTGTTTCACTGTGTGAACCTGGACGGTTTCACTGTATGAACCTGTACTGTTTCACTGTATGAACCTGGACTGTTTCACTGTGTGAACCTGGACTGTTTCACCGTGTGAACCTGGACTGTTTCACTGTGTGAACCTGGACAGTTTCACTCATCCTGCTGTGGGTTGAATGAGAAGGACCTCCCACTCTCCCTGGACGGATAAACGACAAGTCTATTAATCAGGAAACGAAGAACGTGTTGTTATAACTTTTCGCCACCAGAGGGCGGCATGCACCTCCGTTATGTGTCGAGGAGAATACCGAGTGAACTTGGAAAATAAGAGGCGGGTCCATGAAGTCGAGGAGAGGGGGGTGAGGAGTGAGGGAGCAGGGGGGAAAAGATGAGAAGAAAGCAGTGAGAGTTTGTCACACTGCCACATGTGAGGAGACGTGGATCGGTCCAGAGTCCAGAGAGTGAGACCTCTACTTGTTTCCTCCCTCTTTCTCCCCCTCCCGCCACCTCCTCCCTCCTCAGCTGTCAGACAGACAGACAGCTGAGGTTTCCCAGTCAACCTGCAGACAGATGTGGAAGCTGCTGCTGCTACTGCTGCTGATGTTCTCGCCGCTCCAGGAGGAAGCTGCATGGATCAGCGTGGACCCAGAACCCGAGGCAGGATGCCACCTTAACCAGCACTGAGCCGTGAGTACGCGAGGGTCACATGTGCAGTCACGTGGTCCACACACGCTCCAGAACACACGTGTGAGTGAGCGTCACTCTGCAGCAGGGTAGATAAGGACGTTTGCGACCTTTTATTCTATAGATAGACATCTGGAGTGGGGGTTCAAAGGTCAGGAGAAAGTCCCACCGAAATCATTCTTCATCTCCGACCTCCAGCCAGATTTTCTTTTTTCTTTCTGGAGCCACATTCCTGACAATCCTGAGGATTTGTTCCCCAGGTCACAGCGGCAGCACATTCACCAGTCTGGATCAAGTTAACCAGAGGTTCCAGAGTTACACGGAACGATCCGGGCTCACTTTAGGTTTATTGTGTCGTCAGGAGTTATACAATAATGTAATAATTCTATATATAAATAAACACAACACAGTCATCATGTGGCAGTATTTACAGTATGTAATAGTACTTTAATGTATATATCAGTGCTTTATTACAGTCTATTATCATTATAAGTTACTACTATAATACTATAATGTATATATCAGTACTTTATTACACTATATTCTTGAAGTAGTTACAGTATATTAACAATATATGTTATTACTACAGTACTATAAAGTATATATCAGTATTTTATTACAGTATATTGTTACAGTATTTACAGTAATTATCATTATAAGTTACTACTATAATACTATAAAGTATATATCAGTACTTTATTACTGTATATTCTTGAAGTATTTACAGTATATTAACAATATATGTTATTACTACAGTACTATAAAGTATATATCAGTACTTTATTACAGTATATTGTTACAGTATTTACAGTATATCATCATTATAAGTTACTACTATAGTACTATAATGTATATATCAGTACTTTATTACAGTGTTTACAGTATATTATCATTATAAGCTACTACTATAGTACTATAATGTATATATCAGTACTTTATTACATTATTTACAGTATATTATCATTATAAGCTACTACTATAGTACTATAATGTATATATCAGTACTTTATTACAGTATTTACAGTATATTATCATTATAAGTTACTACTATAGTACTATAATGTATATATCAGTACTTTATTACAGTATATTGTTACAGTATTTACACTATATTATCATGATATGTTAGTATATTAAATTAGTTAATCACAGTATATATAGAGTATCTTCAAATATATTAGAATATATATTATAGTATACTATTTTAGTATATTTAAGCGTAATGTAAAGTGCATTATAAATTAAATGTATTATTATTATTATTATATTTTACAGTACATTGTAGTGTATTTATTTAGTATATTAGAGTATATTGCATTATTTTATTGCAGTATAAAAGTCCCACGTTTTAAACTTTGAGGTTTTTTTTTTTACCATAATGTTGTGAACATTAAACATGACATATAGATTCTCCGAATTTACGAGCTGCACTTGAACGCACCATGCGCTGCCGTAAAAAAAAAAAAAAAAAAAAATCCATTCAGATTGAGTTCATAGTTTTTCCTGAAACATTCTGTTCTCTGTTCTCAAACTCTTGGAACTCTCCCATCCTCATTCTCTCACCTGTTTCTAATGAAGCGCGGTACCGGATGGGTCCAATCAGGTGTGGCTGAGCATTCCACAACATTCCCGGTCTTCAGTTCCCAGTTTTTAAAGACGTGTTCTGAATCTACTTCAAAGATTAACTTTAATCTACTTTATTTCTTTTTACAGTCACGTTTTTGAATAGAATTATATATTATGGTCTGTTATAACAGTGATGATCAGCCGTAACATTATAACCACTCACGGGTTGAAGTGAGAACGTTGTATAAAAGTTGGTCCCAGAGTTGTTGATGTGCTGGAAGGAGGAAAAATGGACTGAAGATCTGAGGGACTTTGACAGATGTGACGGCTCCTTGACCCGGGTCGGATGCATCTCCAGAACTGCGGGTCCCTTCGGTTGTTCATGGTCCGTGTTGGGGAGAACCTACCTGAGGACGGACAAGGTGGTGGTGGTGGTGGAATAATCCTTGGCGCCACAGAAGAGCTACTGTAGCACACACTGCTGGGAAGGTTCTTGCTGGTTCTGATAGAAAAAAGGTGTCAGAACACACAGTGACATCACAGAGCTGTTTTGGCAGACCTTCAGGTGTTTATAGCTGATTGGTGTGGACTATCCAAACTTCTGAGTGGTAGAGTTTATGTCTCATGACTTGATCACGTGAATTGATAACATGATGAAGATGAAGATGAAGAAGGTGTTTCTTTCCTGTGCTCTCATGGCCCGGAGGGACGCTTGGAGGGGGGAAAAAAATCATGATTTTCTCTCATTGTGTCCGAGCAAACTAACAAGAGCCGCCTGGAGAGGCGGTCATGAGTCTCTGGGGGTTTTTATTTTACAGCCCGCTAACTTGATCCTAGTGTTCTAAAGTCTATAAAAAATAAACAGCCTGTTGTCCTAATGCGAGAAGAATGCATGAAGTCAGCCGGCACTGCATTAAGACCCGTATGGTTCTTTATGAGGCTTCGTGAGAACATGTTGGATCGGTTAGTTTGAGCAGAATTTACACTTCCTGGATCTTTGTATAACAGGCGTCTTAGGTAATACGAAGTTCTCCTGACGACTTAGTGGCTATGAGCAGGTATCATTAAAGTATATAACTATAGTGTATAACTGTATATTATATATCATTATACTATATAACTATAGTGTATAACAGTATTATTACAGTATATTATATATCATTAAAGTATATCATTATTGGATATCACAGTTTATTACTATAGTGTATTATAATACATTAAAGTACATTATTACAGTTTAATACTATAGTGTTATTACAGTGTTATTACAGTGTATTATATATTTTGGGCAGATTTAGATTTAGAGGATGGCAGTAACTCCAGAAATCTACATGAATATTTCCTGAACCCGGGGTTCTGTTGTGATCCAGTGGAGGTTTGGGTTCTCTGAGGGCTCTGTTAAAAATATTCTATTGACAGTTTTCATGTGAAATAGGAAGAAAGCAGAAGATTAGTCAGAACTCCCCGGCCCACTGAGTCACCGGGACGCCATGCTGACGGTTTTCCTCCTGAGTTTGTTCTGCTTTTCTGCAGGTTTTATCCTCTTTGGGCTGAATTATGACGTCATCTTTATTCTGAATGGAAATCTGAACGTCAGAGGATGACAATCTCACGTCCGCAGTCGTGTGTGGAGATGCAGCTGTTTACGGCGAGAGAGAGAGAGAGAGAGAGAGAGAGAGAGAGAGAGAGACAATGGAAAGAAATGGGTGAGATGTAAGTGAGAGGTGTAGGCAGAGAGGAAGGGAGGGATTAGGGTGGGTGCTGGCGGTCGAGCATGATGTCAGAGGGAATGCATGCGCCTCTCCTTTAAGAAGCTGGAGTCGTTTGTGGCGTCTGACGACTCACACTCAGCTCTTGCTCACTCTTTCACCGATTTCACTCACTCTTTCTGTCACTCTCTCTTTCTGTCACTCTCTCCTGTTTGGATCTTCACATACGCACGCACACACACACACACACACACAGACACACACTTTCGCAAACACACAGGACGATAGCTATAAAAGGCACTGGACAGAAAAGCTTTGCAGAAAAGCTTTTTTTTTTTTTTTTTTTTTTTAAAGAGAGAGAGAAAATAGAAAAAGGGTTTGTGGAGTGAGTTTGCCGCGGTCAGTTTTTCATCTTCCCTCATTCCTTCCCAGCATCCGGTCCTGCAGCTGCAGCAGCTTGTTGCCGGGATTGCAGAGATGGAGATGGAGAGGAAAGGGAATCTAAAGGAAAGGGAGGGAGGGGAAAGAAAAGGAGGAAAGGGAGCTGGAAAAGAGAGAGAGCGAGAGAGAGAGAGAGAGAGAGAGAGAGAGAGAGAGAGAGAGAGAGAGAGAGAGGGCTAAGCTGAAGGAGCACTGACAAATGGAAAGAGAGAAAACGTGAGCGATATAATGCGTGGGAGAGCCCAGACGCCGGGAACAGCTGGAAAGACGATGACTAATATTAGCAGTGAGGTAAGACAGCGGAGGATGGAGAGGGCGGGCTTTGTGTATGGAGGGGCCGCCGCTACTGTAAACCAACCACAGTGAAGTCAGGATTATTTATAGAAGCAGAGTCCAGATAACCAGAAATGGGATTTTAATGCCAATCTGTCGTTTCGCCGTCCGGCTTTCTTGCTTTTGTTTGACGCTCCCTGGAACGATACAGAGGGAAGGGCGGACCCCTTTAATGTCCTACTCCTTATTTCTTATTGATGAATACATTAAAAATGGCTGAGCTTCTTTATAATAGGACCCAAAGGCAGCATGTTTATGCGAAAGAATAAGGGGCAAAGGATAAAACCCTGAGGGACACCAAAGGGAACGCATGGACAAAAGTCTTATTTGATAAGTACGATTTTTTTTTTTGTCCGATTAAAGCATGGGACGACGTAACAAACAGAATTATCTAACGAGATACAACCAAAAAAAAAAAAAAAAAGTTTCAAAGTATTGCAGAGCAGTTAAAAAGTTAGAAGAATAAAATGCAGCGAAAATCGTCAAGAAAAAAAAAAGTTACGAATAAAACGTTTAAACTGAAGAGAGGTGCGCCGTCACCTTCCTTAGCGGAATGAAAAAAATGCTTATTCGGATCCATAGAATGAGAAGTAGACCTACGCTGTCATCCCTGACATCAAGGGTGCCCCCCCTGGAAAGCCCCCAATCCCCGGCGTAGTACAAGATTGAAATCCTCAAATTAAATGTGAAGTTATGTACGAAAAAGTTTTTTTTTTTCGTACATAAAAAAAAGAAATATGACCTGTTAAAGTAAAATACGATATAACCCAGATAATTCTCCTTGAGTCATTTCATATGCACAAAAATTTGGACTAAATCGGACCGACAGTTGAGAAATTGACGCCCAAAAACCTCTGCAGATAAAACTCCCCCTATTGTCGTAAATATATATCCGAACTTTCCCAAAATCGCTCCAGCTATTCCTCAATTTAAGATCTATGTGGGTATAAAATTTGAAAATGATCCATGAAACAAATTTTGAGTTATGGCGTTAACACGAAGGATCTGCGTCCGAGACGATTCCATAATAACTGCTAACTGCTACTAGCTTCCGTCTCCGAGGCGGTCCGACCCGGACGCCCGTTATTCCTCCACTTCATTTATACAGAACAGAAGACTTTGTTAAAGGGGCTCCAGGTTCTGGTCTGCATCTCCTGTAAAAGCAAAACCCTTGAGGTGATAATAATGAATGACATAAACAAAGAAATTTACTTTATTTCTCGGGGACCATGCGGGAATTTCTGGAGATTTTTTCTCTCCGTCTTTGCCGAAAGGACGTTGGCATCTTCTGACCACCAACGCCCGCTGTAGGTTATAGAAGAAAAACCCTGCGGAATATGAGAACCCAGCGTTTGGAACATGTGGAGTCATCATAAGTGGCCAGGGGAAAAAATGACTTAAAGTTTCAAAATGATGTCTTTGGTACCGAAAATGCATCACGTGTGTTTTTCTTTCCAGACCCGCTTTTTCAGACAACTGTCCCCCTCGACAAAGTCTTTCAAGGAAAGGGGGAAACTCTGGAAGTGGAGACTGCTTACTCAGGACATAAAGAGGCCAGTGTTTCATTATTCCTGAGCATTAAATGTGGCTGGCCGCTGCCTTTTCTCTAACCACAACGCAGCGTGGCGCAGGAACATTTAGAACCAGCCATAAGCCGTCCGCAGTGAAGCCCGGGGCCTGGAAGGACCTCTCCCCACTAAAATTGGAGAGCGTGAAATAAGTGGCTCAATTATGTGTGTGAGCGAGAGCCAGGGCTGGACTGGAAACGAGGAGCCCGGTCCACATGTTGCAGGGATACAGATGCAGAGCGGAGGCAGGTTACCGTCGGGCACGCGGCGAGGAGAGAGACTTTGTTTGTGTGTCATGTGCTCTTAGGGAAGGAAAGATTCTGGGGTGAGTCATGGAGGGGTGAGTTCATGTCTGAAGCCGCTGAGGTTTGGGCTTTTGAGGGGAGTGCCGTGGAGACCGTCTGCCGGCGTACACTTGCATTCACGCTAACGTTGCTTCTGTTTACAGCTTCATCCGTCTCCCTTCAATCCGGTGAAGATGTAGTCTGCCTGATCTCCATGGAGATGTCTCCAAACACAGTCTCCTCTGCATCGTCGCCAGGGTCACTGTGGTCGCTGCTCTTCCTGACGGCCGTCGCCCGGACGACAAGCTTTCCGCCCACGTCCGGCGCTCCACTCCCGGTCAACACCACGCTGCTGTTCGACAGCGGCGCCCCGAGCAACCACCTACGGAATTGCAGCTGCCCGTCACCCGTCCGGGATTGCGATGAGGCGCTGGCAAACTCGCTCTGCAGATGCCACGCCGTTTTGCGCTCCTCTCTGCCCCCTCTTGGCCTCAGAGAACCTGGACCGCTCACCGTCTGGGTGAAGGAGCTCTGGGTCATGCAGGAGCTCCTGAACGGGAGCACGGTTGCACATTTGCGGTTGTCCTTTTGTGGAATAAAGCCAATTGACAGCGAGTACCTGGTTCTGGTCGGTCTGCGGACTCTCGGGATCCACAGCGCGGCGCCGGACGCTCCCCACCCCCACCAGGAGATTACCATCGACCCAGCGGCGGGCCTGGCAGCGGAGCTGGAGACCCTTTCCTTCGACGTCTCCTCCTCCGCCCACGTGACCTTCCTGGATGTAGCTGTTCTCAACGGGTTCTCCACCCTGAAGTCGTACACTGTGGTGGGACCGTCTGGTCACGCCCTCGCGCAACACTTCCCCCACCTCACCTCGCCCTTTGCTCTGGCATCCTCCGCTTCCCCTGATGAGCCCACGGAACCCAGCGGGCCGGCTGCAGAGCCTCTGGAGAACCTGCTGGTCACATTTGTCTACTGAGTGACAGATGACGTCGATTGGAAAGAACACAGCTGGGTGTTTCTGCAAGTGTTGTTTTGCACATCTGATCTATTCCCCGTGGAACACACTCACGGACGTCCGCCGCGTCCGAAAGAGGCTCGAGGCTCGAGGCTTGTTTCTCCGGAGAGGAGAACCTCGGAACATCTACATGTGTGCTGAACTCCTGCCGCTGCTGGGTTTTTTTCTTTTCCGTGCCTGAAACAAATTGTGTTTTCCGCTCATACCACAGACAGACCCAAGGTTTGGCATCCGCCACCGATCCAAGTCTTCCTGCAGCGTATTTTGGGTACCGTCCCATAACATAAGTCATTTTCTTACCAGAAGGCTGCAGAGACCCTGATGTCATCCCCAAAGATCTGCTCCAGTTAACAAAGCTTTGCTTGTGCTAATGTTCTCGATACTTCTGCAGGAACATGTGTGTCTTATAAATGTTGTTCCTAACCTATGTATTAACTCCGCCCACGAGGTTATGTCATCTTCAGCATTTGTCTATCTGACTGTTGGCCGGATTACTCAAAAAGTTAGGAGTGGGTTTCGATCAGGGGGAGGGGGTTTTTGCCGAAGAACGATTGTGTTACATCGCACACAAACGCGACGCTACTTGCTGTTGGGGACATTTATTTTTCTTCCGTCCTGAACCAAGACCCAAGTACAAACTGCTGCGTTGGAACCAAACGCTTTCAGTGTCTACGCCCACATTATGCGGAACGCTACAATAAGCTAGTCCTCCACTTCTGCATCCACGTCCTGCTCATTTAATAATAATAATAATAATAATACATTTAATTTATGACGCACTTTACATTTGGATCAAATCTCAAAGTGCTACAAAGTAAAAGCAGATAAAAGCATCAATAAAAAATAAAATAATAACTATATAAAAGCCTGACCAAAAAGCAGCAATGTTAAAGTTATAGGTTCTGCTAAAAAGGAAAGTTTTAAGTCCTTTTTTAAATGTGTCGTCGTCTGTGGAGCCCTGAGATGGTCAGGGAGGGCATTCCACAGACGAGGGGCAGCAGAACAGAAGGCCCGATCACCCATGGTGCTGAGCTTATGAGTGGGTAGAACGGAGGGATCGTGTTGTATTACTTTACGAGGGATCATAAAGCAATTTCCTTTTTATCACACATTTTTATCACACATCCAGAAAGAAATTTCTGGATGTGTGATCCAGATAACTTTTCCGCCCAGGTAGAAATTTCTTTACCCATCAACTATGTCTCCCAACTGGTATTTGGGGCTAATCGGGACCGCGGTCCAGCTTTAATGTCATTTGCATTGAGTTCTCGGCGAATCTCACTGCGAATAAACAAAGTTATCCTACGAAAGGGGTGATTACAGTGAGCGCAATTTTTTTGCATTGCATCGTGGGAGAATTCCTGAACATGCAGCGTGGAGAATCTCCACGCTGCTCGGCTTTCGGACAATGTTACGCAATTATCTCGCAGTGGTTGAAAATTCTCACCTGGTGCAAACGATGCGAATAAGGCGGAATTAACGTGACTTTCATCGTTCGCCCGGTGCGAATCTCCAAGAGAGATAATAAATGTCCCCTGAATCTGAAATAACGGAACCTTGAAGTAAAAGTTCGGGGGGGCGCTTAACTTTTCTCTGAATTAGCGTTGAATTAAATGACATAAAAGTCTGTAAACTTTCTTAAACTTGCAGGATA
>JBBDHG010000255.1:25000-157500 GCA_037951165.1 Lophius americanus | reverse complement strand
CCTTAAACCCCGGGTACGAAAACAGGACGGTGTCCGCAGCTGCCTAAAAACCCTCCTACCCTTTTCCCGGCGTTGCCGCGGCTCCTTGTTTGCTGAATGGAAACACATTTCCTTGTGCAACAACTTTATTTCACACGAGTGGCATCTGGTTCGGAAAATACAGATCAGAGTTTATTTGTTTCGTATAAAAAGGGTGGAAGTCTTCTTCCTTGCTGCTTTTTTTTTTTTTTTTTTCCCCTCGTGGTCCCTCACAGCCAGGACTCCCTCCTCTGGGAGACGGAGACGACGGAGAATGATTTCACGTAGAATCCGCAAATAGAGCAAAAGACTTTAAAGAGAAATCTCAGGATTTTTTTTTTTTCTTTAAGTCTCACATCGAAACTTTTGTCTTCTTTTTCTCTTCCCCTCTTCCTCGCTCGCTCGCTCGTCACCGCAGCACCTTAGGTCGTCGTCTCCAGGGAGCGTTGGGCGCTGACGCCGACCCGTGGCCGCGTGCCTGGAGATGACGTCATTGCAGAGTTTTGCATTTTTGAAGCGTTTGGTGGCTAATGGTTGAATGGTGGGATGTCGGGGGAACAGAACGTGTCTATGGAAACGGTTTCCGCAGGTTTTGAGTTGTATATAATTTATTTGAGCAAATTCCAGGAGCTTATTTGTGTATCTTGAAAGAAAAAAAAGAAAAAAAGACGACGTGGATTGTCCTCTGTAGAGTCTGAAATAATAAAATATATTTTTAACACTTTTTAAATTGCTTCTATTCACTTTTTTTTTGTGTGTCTCGATCCATCCATCCATCATCCATCCATCCATCCCTCCATTGATCCAACCATCCCTTCATCCATCCCTCCATCCATCGATCCATCCATGCATCCATCCATCCATGCATCCATCCATCCATGCGTCCATCCATCCGTCCCTCCATCCATCCAACAGACCATCCCTCCATTGATTCAACCATCCCTTCATCCATCCATCAATGCATCCATCAATCCAACCATCCCTCCATCCATCCATCCATCCGTGCATCCGTCCATCCAACCAACCATCCCTCATCCATACCTCCAACCATCCATGCAACCCTCCATCCATCCATCCCTCCATCCACCCATCCATCCCTCTTTTATCCATACATCCATCCATACATCCATCCATCAATGCATCCATCCATTCCTCCCTCCATCCAACCATCCATCAATCCATCCATCCCTCCCTTATCCATACATCCATACATGCATCCATCCAACCATCCCTCCATCCACCCATCCATCCATCCATGCATCCATACATCCATCCATCAATGCATCCATCCATTCCTCCCTCCATCCAACCATCCATCAATCCATCCATCCCTCCCTTATCCATACATCCATACATGCATCCATCCAACCATCCCTCCATCCACCCATCCATCCATCCATGCATCCATCCATGCATCCATCCCTCCATCGATCCAACCATCCCTTCATCCATCCCTCCATCCATCGATCCATCCATGCATCCATCCATCCATGCGTCCATCCGTCCCTCCATCCATCCAACAGACCATCCCTCCATTGATTCAACCATCCCTTCATCCATCCATCAATGCATCCATCAATCCAACCATCCATCCCTCCATCCATCCATCCATGCATCCATCCAACCAACCATCCCTCCATCCATCCCTCCATCCATCCATGCATCCATACATCCATCCATCAATGCATCCATCCATTCCTCCCTCCATCCAACCATCCATCAATCCATCCATCCCTCCCTTATCCATACATCCATACATGCATCCATCCAACCATCCCTCCATCCACCCATCCATCCATCCATGCATCCATCCATGCATCCATCCCTCCATCGATCCAACCATCCCTTCATCCATCCCTCCATCCATCGATCCATCCATGCATCCATCCATCCATGCGTCCATCCGTCCCTCCATCCATCCAACAGACCATCCCTCCATTGATTCAACCATCCCTTCATCCATCCATCAATGCATCCATCAATCCAACCATCCATCCCTCCATCCATCCATCCATGCATCCATCCAACCAACCATCCCTCCATCCATCCCTCCATCCATCCATGCAACCCTCCATCCATCCATCCCTCCATCCACCCATCCATCCCTCTTTTATCCATACATCCATCCATACATCCATCCATCAATGCATCCATCCATTCCTCCCTCCATCCAACCATCCATCAATCCATCCCTCCCTTATCCATACATCCATACATGCATCCATCCAACCATCCCTCCATCCACCCATCCATCCATCCATGCATCCATACATCCATCCATCAATGCATCCATCCATTCCTCCCTCCATCGAACCATCCATCCATCCATCCCTCCCTTAGCCATACATCCATACATGCATCCATCCAACCATCCCTCCATCCACCCATCCATCCATCCATGCATCCATCCATGCATCCATCCATGCATCCATCCATTCCTACCTCCATCCAACCATCCATCCAACCATCAATCAATGCATCCATCAATCCAACCAACCATCCCTCGTTCCATTTATCCCTCCATCCATGCATCCCTCCATCCATCCCTCCCTTATCATCCATCCATCAATGCATTCATCCATTCCTCCCTCCATCCATCTCTCCATCCAACCATCCCTCCATCCATCATCCCTCAAAATCACCAAATACAACAACGCAAAAAAACAACAACAACGGCGTAGGGAAGAGGGAAATACTATAATAATATATTATAATTGAAACTTTTGTGTAGTCAAACAATCAAGGTTCATACAGTGAAATAGTCCAGGTTCACACAGTGAAACAATCCAGGTTCACACAGTGAAACATCGGTCGGAACACTAGAGCAGAAGTAACGGTCAATCAGAACTTAGCTAAAATATCTCATCACTTTAATAATGGAACCAGATTAATAATAATAATAATACATTTAATTTATTATGTTATGTAATGTGATCATTCCGGGAAACAGTCCAGGTTCATACAGGGAAACAGTCCAGGTTCACACAGTCAAACAGTCCAGGTCCATACAGTGAAACAGTCCAGGTTCACACAGTGAAACAGTCCAGGTCCATACAGTGAAACAGTCCAGGTTCATACAGTGAAACAGTCCAGGTCCATACAGTGAAACAGTCCAGGTTCTTACAGTGAAACAGTCCAGGTTCATACAGTGAAACAGTCCAGGTTCATACAGTGAAACAGTCCAGGTTCATACAGTGAAACAGTCCAGGTTCACACAGTGAAACAGTCCAGGTTCACACAGTGAAACAGTCCAGGTTTAAACTGTGAAAAAGTCTGGTGACTGTTTCAGTGTTAAAATGAACCTACAGGGAGTTTTTAACTTTTCTTCCAACGACCTCTGGTGACAGAAATAAAAAATTGCACACAGCGAGTCTGGAAATTACCTCGTGATGTTTGAAACCTGCTAACACCCAGGAAGTGACGAGGATTGTCTTCAAAATAAAAGCACGGTAATAGCAACAAAAGTAGTAATCTCGGCGAGTGGGTGTGGAATTCATTTAATCACATATCACATTTAAATCAAAATGTATTTTTTTATTACACTATTGAACATTGAACAATACAAATGTTATCAATCTTCTTCTGCATCCCACACATTTAAATTCGTTTTCATTTTGGATCGTTGAAGCGGGCGTTCTTTAACGATGCTTTTACTTTTAAAGCGATACCGGAAGCAGTTTTAGCCTTACGTCTTGTTTTGACGGGAAGGTAGCTTTCGTTGTGTCATGACGTCAGAGGGGAAGGTTTCAGACGTATGAATGCGGGATGTTTTTGCTTTTCGTTTCCACACCCTTCGTTCAGTCACGAGCGAATTGTCGGAATTCGCGGTCCGGATCACGTCACGGCGATTGGGTCAGTCTTTATCTTAACTGCTAGCTAGCAGTTAGCACTACCTTATATCTCATAGAAACGTCTAAAATCTGTTTTTTTTGGGTCCTCCGGCTTACGGTAGTTATTAATAACAACTATTTTATATTTTCAGAAGTTTAATGTCGATTTAATTCAATTCGTTATGTCTGTATTCATGTCCGAAGTTATCTGTTATTATTAAAAACGTTATGCAAACGTGTTAGCATAAAGAAGTCTAGCTAATGTCATACCAGAACTTTGTTTGTACTTTATACTTAAGTAATAAATACTTATCAGCCATTATATTGTAACCACGCACCAAGTATGGTCGGGGTAACTCTGAGTTTCTGATGTTCTGGTATCAGTAGATGGAGTGTCATTAATGAGGAAGTGAGCTCTTCCTCCTGATGTGTTGGATTCAGTGGAAATGAATGACAGCATGGGTCTGATTGTGATGGCTGTAGAACTGGGTCAGAGCATCTCCAGAACTGCAGTTCTTGGTGGCTGCTGCCGTTCTCCAGTGGTTGGTACCGATCCAGAAGTCTTCTAAGTGAGGATAATCGATGCTCAAGGCTCATTGAATAGCTAACCTGTCTGTAAAACCCAACACAAGAGCTTCTGTAGTTTCTAAAAAGACCCATGCTGGTTCTGATAGAAAGGCTCCAGAACATCATAGATTGGTCCATATGAGGCTGAGTGACCATGCTGACCCCTGTCCACTACCCATTTGCCTACTAAGTGCTAGGTTTGCATCGGAACTGGACCACGGCGCAACGGAAGACTGAAGGCTGGAGATGATGAGACACCAGTACTACTGGTTTACTGCATGATCCATCCTGGAGATGATGAGACACCAGTACTACTGGTTTACTGCATGATCCATCCTGGAGATGATGAGACACCAGTACTACTGGTTTACTGCATGATCCATCCTGGAGATGATGAGACACCAGTACTACTGGTTTACTGCATGATCCAGGCTGGAGATGATGAGACACCAGTACTACTGGTTTACTGCATGATCCATCCTGGAGATGATGAGACACCAGTACTACTAGTTTACTGCATGATCCATCCTGGAGATGATGAGACACCAGTACTACTGGTTTACTGCATGATCCAGGCTGGAGATGATGAGACACCAGTACTACTGGTTTACTGCATGATCCATCCTGGAGATGATGAGACACCAGTACTACTGGTTTACTGCATGATCCATCCTGGAGATGATGAGACACCAGTACTACTGGTTTACTGCATGAGACACCATTTGTTTAGGTGGTTTATGGTTACAAAGAAAATTAAATGTTGTTGATGACCGGGAGCACCGCAGCGAAACGAAATACAAAAACACACACGGACCCACCAGGATGCATTATGGGAAGAGGCTAAACTGGGCGAGGCAGTCTGATGCTCTCGAAAAAAACGCGTTCCCTAATGGCGGCGCCCTCTTTCAGCAGAATAGTTCCCCCACCCGCAGAAAAATGGATGTTTTGGTGGCAAAAGGGCCCCTAAACTGTATTAGGCAGGTGGTTATAATGTTATGGCTGATCGCTGGACATTCATTATCAAAGAAAAATCATGACAATTTCATTATTTGACTCTAAATTCAAAATGAAGTGATTGCGTCGCTTGATCTCTGCGTTCAGACGGGAGAAATGAAGTCAAGCGGCGAGGGAGAGTCAGACGTCAGCCGGCGCCAAATGAAGATAACAGCATGAATCGTTGGCCTCTTGTTCTCTATTTAATTCTGCTGCTTGATTCTGGTGAGTGTCCCGAGGTCCACCGGAACGTTAACCGGAAGATTATCGAACAATTATAAATGATATGTATTATTATTATTATTATTATTATTATTATTATGTGATTTGATTTAAAACTGACGACTCATCAAAACGCCTCTGTTCGCCACTTTCAGCGCTCGGTTCCCTCCCCGCTCCTGTCGGCGCTTACGTGGACTCCGTCGACTTCCACCATGTCCTTCACTGGAAGCCCGGGCCCGGAACGCCGGTAGGAACGCGCTACAAGATCTTCAGGTGATTTCCATCTCTTCCTGAGTGATTTTACTTTTCAGGCCTTTTGATGCTTCGGGTTCGACCGTTGGGGGTCCGCTGACATTCCTGCTGTATCGTCAGCTAGAAATGCTTTTTCTCTTTCAACAGGAAGGGGGGGAAAAAGTGGAAACATTTCGCAAACTCTTCCACGACGTCGCTTTGGCTGAACCTGCGGAACAACATCCACCAGTACTCCTTCATGGTGCGGGCGGTCCACAACAAAACCTGGTCTGCAGAGTCCGACAGTGTCAACTTCATCCCTTTTCAAGACAGTACGCAAATTCTTTTCATTCGTGCGTTTGTTGCCTTCTTGACGGCGGCGCCTTTGTAGATCTTTTCACTACGTGTCACTACGTTTTTCACAAAAGGCACAACTTTTAAAAACTGGGCCTCTGCGAGACTTCGGATCCCCTACGGAAATGGAGAGCTGTCGCTTTTTTTTATTTCAGAAAAAGTGGATGTGAAGCTTCCTGAGTGCATTTCCTGTTAAGGTTCCTTCTTACTCGCTGCAGCGTCGTCTCTCATCATCATCGGGACGCTGGGCAAAGATTTCCACAAAATGTAGATGTGAAAAGTCCTCGCTAAATTTATGACCTTTCGTTTTGCGACGTTTTAGTTATTTCAGGATTCAAAATATGAACCCAAGAAATACGAACCCAATAGAGGAGCTTAAATTCAGCATTTCATGGCCAGTTTGCTCACTGAGTTCTGGTTCTGTTTCATGTCTCTTATCAGAACTGTCCACAGAGTCTCCACAAGACAATAAATATGATAAAAAAAATTAAACATTTTTTTTAAATGTTAGCATGCTAGCACACGTAGGTAGCTAACCACCTGAGCAGGTATTCCTAGCGCCGAAACCTTGCTGGGTGGCAAACATCCAAACTTTCCCTTTGGTGGAAAATGTATTTTATTAAACGATATCGGGGCTGAAACTTTTTTTTTTGGAAGCATCTCAATTAAATTCAAATGTTTTTTTTTTCAACTGAATTCAATTGATCTTAAAAAAATTGTAGAAGAATAAAAAAAAAAAAATAAAAGTAATTTTCTCTTTCTGCTCAGCCCGAATAAGTCGTCCAGAACTCTCACTAGCCGGATGTGGCAACTGCATCAACATCAGCATTTCACTGCCGAAGGCGGAATTTGGTGACATCCACACCTTCTACTACCCTGATTACAAAGTTGTCTACAAGAAACGGGACGGAGAGGTGAGAGCTTTTTTTTCTCAGCTGCGTTAAATGCCTCCACGGATTTCTTTGGGTTTGTTTTATCAACTTCCTCCGGCGCGCTGACCGTCATCTTTGCTGCCCTCGCCAAGAAAGTACTCTATAGCGCCATCTAGGGGACTGTAAAAGCAACTACTTTTATCATTCCAGTCCCAACGAGTTAAAAATTCCGGCTCCCTATTCATGTTGGGAAATATCGATACTTGGCGCCGAAGCAAGAATTTTCATAATTCCGGAAATAAATGCAGTTTTATGAGCAGATTCCGCAGTAAAAGCGGGGAGTGGTGACATCACCGAGGGGCATCCGATGGAAAGAATTAAACATTTACATATATTTGTGTACATAAATGTAATCGTCCTCCAGGAGACGTCCATCAACACGCAGGAAAGGAACTTCACTCTGAAAAACCTGCAGAACGGGACGGAGTACTGCGTTCAGGTGCTGCCCAAAATCAGCCTGAACAAGAACACCGTGCCGTCCGCCTGGGAGTGCGTCTTCACGAGCGGAGTGGAACCAAACCGAGGTGAGCTGACCCCCCCGAGACGCCAGACGGAAATGTGAGGGTCAGGGGCTCCACGTCAGAACACCGGAATGTCCTGTGCACCGCTTCTGTTCCGTAGTCTGGAAAAGTCAATAGATGAAGAAACTAACATCCAGAGAGACTGAAGTCTGTCTGTCTGTCTGTCTGTCTGTCTGTCTGTCTGTCTTCAGGCCCTGTTATTTGGGGATCAGTTGCTGCTCTTGTGATTCTGGTGGGTGGCGGCCTGACGGCGTGTATGTACAGCCTCAATTATACCGGATTCATCTGTAAGCTGAAGGCACCTCTTCCCAGAGCACTAACTGTAAGAAACACATCCCTCCATATATATATATATATATTATATAATATATATATATTATATATTATATATCTCCTGTTTTGCATGTGCTGTTTATTCTCCAAAATGTGTGATTTCCTGTCCTTCGTATGCGATGAAGAGCAGATAAGAGAGGGTGGAGAAGAGTGTGGGGAGTTATCTGTGACAGAGCAGCGGCAGGAGTGAAGGGAAAGGTTTCCAAGATGGAGGTGAGAGCAGCTCTGCTGGATGGTTTGGAGACGATGGTTCTGAGCAGAAGACAGGAGGCAGAGATGAAGATGTTCAGATGTTGAGGAGTGAGGAGGAAGGACAGGATTAGAAAGGAGACAGAAGGTGACCTGGGGTCAACTAATGGATGGACTCTCCTATTTCCTGATATGGTAGTTTCTTTGATGAAGACCAAATTGTTATGTCTGGACAACCGGGTCAGAACCCCTCCAAAACTACAGGTCCTGTCTGGTCCTGGTCCATGAAAGGACGCGTTACTGTCACGGTCAGGTCTTGTGGGTGTTTTATGGTCTAAAGAAGGAGGAGTGTTGAAGCGGGTTCCCAAGACTCATGGATGGAGATCATTGGAGCGATGTCGTCTGATCCAACAGAAGATCTACTGTAGCACAAACTCCATCCAAAAGTCCATGATGGTTCTGATCAAGAGGTTTCAGAACCCATCACTGAGCTGAGGCCGGTGCTTTTAAAGTTTTAGATAATAGGCGTTCAGCGATGATGAAGCATCTATTGTCCTATTCTTCCTCTCATCTGCCCCATTTTTTGCCTTCTTGCGTCTCCAGATGGTTCTGGGTCTGGGTCACGCGCTGACATCAGAGCTGACGATGCCCGACCAGATCTCCATCGGCCCAGAGGTGGACAAACACAGGAAGAACAACCGTCCCAGAACGCCACGATCTGCCGCCACGGGCTCTGACCTGGAGGAGGAGGACGATGAAGAGGACGAGGTGGAAGCAACGAACGTCTACGTAGACAACCCCCTAAAGCGTGCCTTAGGGAACGGGCCCCCCGGGGACTCGGGGGACGGGTCTGGGACGCCGTCGGAGGAGGAACGCGATATAAATGCTGCGCGGGAGCAGCCTGATGAAGCCGAAACTGAAGGAGCAGCGGGTTTGTGCCTCCCTGACGAGGGTCAGACTGAAGTCGGGTCAGACCTCAGAGATGAGGAGGAGGAGGAGGAGGAGGAGGAGGAGGAGGAGGAGGTGGTGGTGGTGTGTGACAGCTCAGGTGGCAACATCGATATGTTCTCGATCACCGTAGCAGCTCTGGATGAGGGCGAGGAAGAGGAGCAGAGCGATGGCGACTCTCTCACAGACCCTTTGACCCTGTCGGATGTGGAGCCTCTGCTGCCCACAGACCTGCGCCGGACGTGGAGCTGCACGTACGCACAGACCGGCTCACATTATCGACCAACTCTGACTGGACCAGAAGGCCACAGCAGACCCGCAGACATGTGGTCTGATGCTGAGACGCAGGATGATGATGAAGAAGAAGAGGAGGAGGAGGAGGAGGAATCATCTTGCTATATGAGACACACCTGATGTTTTGCACCGATGTGAGGTTTACTCGTCATTTTCTGGAGCGAACCGGAAATATTTCTACGTGCTGAACGCGCCTGATGTCGTCGTTTTATAGTGTTTTTACTGCCTACCTGCTGTTAGTGCACACTCATATCCTGCCTTGGATCCCTGAAATAAACCAAATACCTGCGTGTTGTGCAAATGACCCCCAACGTCTGAATGAAGTAGTAGATTGTTGGCTGTGTTATTGTAAAAAGTGTAATTTTCTTTTTTTTTTATAAAGATGGAATGTGTCAAAATTACGGTTAGGTGGTTTTTATGTGCGTTCTTGCCTCCATTCCTAACGGAGAAGTTGGAGAGGAAGCCCCGGCGTAGCTACACTGCCCCTTCCTCACCTAATTATTTTAGGTCACATGATTTCTCATCATCGCGGTGCTGCATTCAAGAGCCGCCGGACAAATTCCCTGAATGACGATATAAACGCCAGCGTTAAATCCTGTTAATCTGAAATAAATAAATAAATAATGAGTTATCATGAACCAAATTGACGTTATCTTTGGCAATTGACCAAATGAGGATTATGTAGGATGCAGATAATTAGATATTTGCGTTTGTTTCTGTTTGACAAATGTTTTTTTGAATGTAGTATCACATGTGATATTAGAGTATCTATTCAACTTTTCATTTTTCCATAATCCTCGTCATTAAATCCTCTTATTTGTACGTGGTGGTCGATTAAGTATTCAGATCATTTATAACCATAAACCCGATTTGCATCAAAGACAATTTAATGAATGCATTCCAGGAGTTCAAAGTCCTCCATTTCTCCTCATATCTTTCTCAGACGTGAACGCACCACTTGTAATAGATGAAATACTGAAAATAAATGAATATTTGTCATGATCAGGACTGATTTAAGTTAAAAAGCGAGTCAGTACGTTTAAAAATAACGGAGGTCTGTCTGGATGTTCAGTTTTCCAAGAGTTCCGTGAAGGCATCATTAGCAGCAACACTCATTGTGATTCCGCTAAGTGTTGGCGCTGCTGTAAGTCTTTCCTTTTCCCTTTTCTTCCTGCGGCTGCTTCCCGAGACCGGAGACTCTCATCAGGTCAGGTAGATGCCGCCACACAGGTCGTACCTTCTGTTTGTTAAAGCTTCGACTTCTGAGTTAGCTTCCAAGCTAGAGAAAACAACAACGTGCTAATCCTTTAGTCTGGCGAACTTCCGGCGGTGGTTTTTGTTTTATTTAGCAAAAGAATAGTTTTTCCTAGCTCTTATTGTCATGAAGTCTGAATGAAAGTGTGTTAAATGCTTTATAGTAAGTCATTTAACACACTTTCACACACTTTCACGCACTTGTTCGCGGACCGATCGGTACACTAGAGCAGAAGTAACGGTCAATCAGAGATGTTAGCTAAAATATCTCATCACTTTAATAATGGAACCAGATGAATAATAATAATAATAATAATAATAATACATTTAATTTATTATGTTATGTAATGTGATCATTCCGGGAAACAGTCCAGGTTCATACAGTGAAACAGTCCAGGTTCACACAGTGAAACAGTCCGGGTTCACACAGTGAAACAGTCCAGGTTCATACAGTGAAACAGTCCAGGTTCACACAGTGAAACAGTCCAGGTTCATACAGTAAAACAGTCCAGGTTCACACAGTGAAACAGTCCAGGTCCATACAGTGAAACAGTCCAGGTTCACACAGTGAAACAGTCCAGGTTCATACAGTAAAACAGTCCAGGTTCACACAGTGAAACAGTCCAGGTCCATACAGTGAAACAGTCCAGGTTCATACAGTGAAACAGTTCAGGTCCATACAGTGAAACAGTCCAGGTTCATACAGTGAAACAGTCCAGGTTCACACAGTGAAACAGTCCAGGTTCATACAGTAAAACAGTCCAGGTTCACACAGTGAAACAGTCCAGGTCCATACAGTGAAACAGTCCAGGTTCATACAGTGAAACAGTTCAGGTCCATACAGTGAAACAGTCCAGGTTCATACAGTGAAACAGTCCAGGTTCACACAGTGAAACAGTCCAGGTCCATACAGTGAAACAGTCCAGGTTCATACAGTGAAACAGTTCAGGTCCATACAGTGAAACAGTCCAGGTTCATACAGTGAAACAGTCCAGGTTCACACAGTGAAACAGTCCAGGTTCACACAGTGAAACAGTCCAGGTTCACACAGTGAAACAGTCCAGGTCCATACAGTGAAACAGTCCAGGTTCATACAGTGAAACAGTCCAGGTTCATACAGTGAAACAGTCCAGGTTCACACAGTGAAACAGTCCAGGTTCATACAGTAAAACAGTCCAGGTTCACACAGTGAAACAGTCCAGGTCCATACAGTGAAACAGTCCAGGTTCATACAGTGAAACAGTTCAGGTCCATACAGTGAAACAGTCCAGGTTCATACAGTGAAACAGTCCAGGTTCACACAGTGAAACAGTCCAGGTCCATATAGTGAAACAGTCCAGGTTCATACAGTGAAACAGTTCAGGTCCATACAGTGAAACAGTCCAGGTTCATACAGTGAAACAGTCCAGGTTCACACAGTGAAACAGTCCAGGTTCATACAGTAAAACAGTCCAGGTTCACACAGTGAAACAGTCCAGGTCCATACAGTGAAACAGTCCAGGTTCATACAGTGAAACAGTTCAGGTCCATACAGTGAAACAGTCCAGGTTCATACAGTGAAACAGTCCAGGTTCACACAGTGAAACAGTCCAGGTCCATACAGTGAAACAGTCCAGGTTCATACAGTGAAACAGTTCAGGTCCATACAGTGAAACAGTCCAGGTTCATACAGTGAAACAGTCCAGGTTCACACAGTGAAACAGTCCAGGTCCATACAGTGAAACAGTCCAGGTTCATACAGTGAAACAGTTCAGGTCCATACAGTGAAACAGTCCAGGTCCATACAGTGAAACAGTCCAGGTTCACACAGTGAAACAGTCCAGGTTCATACAGTGAAACAGTCCAGGTTCATACAGTGAAACAGTCCAGGTCCATACAGTGAAACAGTCCAGGTTCACACAGTGAAACAGTCCAGGTTCATACAGTGAAACAGTCCAGGTTCATACACATTCAATTTGACCATCAGATAAACATTAAAAAGTTTTTAATAGAGAAAAAATGATTCCAGTGATAAAATAATGACTGTATTTAACCTTTGACCTTTGGCAGCGGGTCCAACCTGCGTCTGTGCCGACGGCGAGTCGATGGGCTGCTGATGGCGGCGCAGCAGGGATGGTTCGGCTGCCATGACGGTTCTCCTCTGGATGCTCGGGTGGCTTCCTCAGGTCCTGCCAGGTGAGTCCCCCGTCAGGTAATGTTACCTGGGCTCCACATGGTCACGAGTCACAGAGAGTCAAAGTAAATAACAGATTAGCCATAACATTATAACCACCTGGTTAATATTGTGTAGGTGCCCCTTGTGCTGCCAAAACCAGCAGAAAGTAGTCTCAGATTGATTGACATGGTCTGCATCGAGGTGAAGAGGTTTGTTTGTTTGTTTGTTTGTGTGTTTGTTTGTTTGTTTTCCAGCTCTGAGTGAACTCCCCCGTCCCGTCAACCCGAAGCTGACCTCGCACAACTTCATTCACATGCTGAGATGGGAGCCCGGAGCCGGGACACCCCCGGGGGCCTCCTACCGCGTCACCGTGAGCTCAGACACGTGGGTGTGGTCTGTTTCTGAATAATTGAACTCCTCGCTCTCTGATCCGGAGACAGTTCTCCTCTGACGCTCCTTTTTCTTCCTCCTCTCTGCCGCCGCAGGATGACTTCCTGGGCGCCGGTGCCCGGCTGCGAGCGCATCCATCCACCGCTGCTGTGCAACTTGACGCAGGCCTTCTCCAACCCAAAACAGATCTACCTGACCCGGGTTACGGCGGTTCTGGACGCACGGGCCTCACCGCCCGCCATCGTCAGACGATTTGAACCCATCAGAGACAGTAAGTGGTTCTCTTGGTCCTCTTCTCTGTCTCGTGTGAGGGTCAACGCCACCGCGGAGCCCCGGGGGTCAACGCGGGTCAAAACCGGCCAACCTAGGAGGGAGGCACAGACCGCGGTTTTAGAAGGTCCATGTTAAGACTTACTGAACAGAATAATCTGACTTAAACAACCGAAGAAAAAGAGTTCTTCTGAACAAACAAAACCTTCTCACGAGCTAATCTCATTAAAATGTTCCATTTCTCCAGGACATACAAACTTATTTTCTATCATTTTATTTCTTTTAAACTCTTTTAATGTTTTCATCTAGTTTCTTGTTGAGGACATTAAACGGCTTTTAATGAAGTCCATCAGTTTTTACAGCCAACCAATCAAACCGGGGGTCCGGTTCGCCCTACTGAGAACCATTCTGGTCTATCAACCGGTTCTGAACCGGCTAGTTGTTCCACTAATGTCTTTTTCTGATCGCGTTGCTCCGATCCCTCTGTGTCCCAGCCGACCTGGACCCGCCTCTTCTGTCGGTGACGCCCTGCGGCAGGAATGTGTGCGTGGAGCTCCAGCCCCCTGTGGAGACCCTGAGGGAGGTCTATGAGAGTCTGAGCTACCAACTCCGGATCCTGACCCCTAACAGCTTGGAGAGGGTCCAGGTACTGCGCCTACACCCGCCCGAGTGGAAACCGGCGTCTGCACCGCATCAGCCATAACATTAGAACCGCCTGACATTGTCAAGGACCATCTTTTCTCAAGAAAACCCTTTTTTTCCGCAGTTCCTTTTTTGCAGTAACTCCTTTGTCGGAATGTTATGAATTTTATCAAAAGTTTTAGGCATATATACCAATCAGCCATAACATTACAACCACCTGAATAATAATGGGTTTTTTTTTTGCCGGATTTCAGCAGTTTTCGTGTGGTTCTACTCACGCTAATGTCACTGGCGTCCCCCACGCAAATAAAGGTATAGTCCTTGAAAGAGGAGGCGTGTATTCGCAGGTACGGAATATACGCCTCCTCTTTCCAGGTATATACTCCTTTTTCCACTTTTTCATTCAGCTAGGTCCAAAGCTAACAAAGTTTCTGCCTTGTATTTGTCACAGAAGTCAAAGGTACGTCTAAAAACCAAGTGACGCCGTTAAAGTACAATCTGCACTCGCTCAACCCTCCCAGCGATGGAACCCACCCACTCGTTTTCCCTCCAAACCAGCCGACGGTCAGATCAAAAGCGTTAGCGGCGTAGCGGCGTAGCGTCTCTCTTAACGTCTGACCTCCTGCGTTTCTTTAAGGACACCATGTTCCTGAGGAGAGAGATCCTGGATCATCTGGCCCCCGGCAGACAGTACTGCGTCTCGGTCCGCTTCTCCGATACCGTGGTTCCCAGGACGTCCAACTTCAGCGAACCTACGTGTGCCTTCTCCGCCGGAAACTACGACACAGACACAGGTGACAGCCGGTTCTGTTTCCCACCCTAAACCTGTTTGTGGAGAAAAAAAACACACACCTCTGTTTGAGGTCTGATAAGAAGACTGTTTTTGTCGTTTTCCGGGGGGGGGGGGGGGTCGTGTGGAGCCGTTTGGCCACACCCACCGCCGCAAGCTATAAAATATGGAATATTTTGCCTCGACTCGCACATTTGGAAAGTTTCATGAGCTTTAAAGGCTGATAAAAGCCTCAAAATGTTAATTAAATACAAGCAACAACAAAAAATAAATAAATAACAGTTGTTGTTGTTGTTGTTGTTTCAATCGCTGTTTACAGGCGACAGAGATTTTGAGGAAATAGAAATGTTGTTGTTTTTTTTAAACGGCGCCATCTTACCAAGAAGTTACAATTTTATTTTGGAGAAGTAAAAAAAAAACCGAATGTTTCAAGAATAAAAATTAGAATGAAAATAGTTTAGTAGTAAGTTAGTTAGTATTTTTAATTCCAAGAGTAAATCGTAATTTCACGAGAGAAATAAAACAGGATTTTGTCGATCACATGACACGTTTTATATTTTCCCTCCTCTGACCGGTGTGTTTATTTTATTTTGAAAATATTGGATCGTGTTTGTTCACATATTTCATCCAGACCCCGAAGTATTTTGTTTTTTTTCGCCGATTTGGAGGCAAGAATCTCCTGGTTCTGGTTCTGGTTCTGTGTGTGAATGATGAATCCTCTCTGCAGACGCGTTGGTCTCAACCCTGCTGTGTTTGCTGGTGTCGGGCGCTGTGGTCACGCTGGCACTTCTGGTCGCCAGCGGTTACATCTGTGTGAGGAAGAGGCCGCTGCCGAACGTCCTGGTGAGTAGTTGGGGGGGGGGGGGGGGAAGCTATTTGTCTTTTATTTTCTGTGACGTATGTTTCAAAGGAACTTCGACCTTCTTCACGGCGCCTTCTAACGCTTCCACACAAAGATGGCCGCCAGTCCGGAGTCACATCTGTCCCAATAATACTAATAATCATGAAATAAATACAAAATTCAAAATGTGTCACTGGGCATCCGTTACCATAATGTTAGTCATCACGTTTTATGAAGTTGTCATTGTGTTTTAGAAATATAAACGACAAGGAGAGAAAGTCAAAACAATAAGTCAAAAAATGGATTTAAACAACTACTTGATGCTGCTGAGAGATAAAGTAGACGAAGGTCGGCTGAATTACATAATGAGGTTTGTTTGTGGTTTCACGGCAGGAAATATCACACTTTTTATCCAGACGGAAGCACACAACAAATCACACACACGCACGCACACACACACACACTCAGTCTGTCATAGTTGTGGTTAAAAGTAGAAAGCGTCAAAAACAGGCTCGCTGTTTTTTCTCTGCCACAGGAAGTCAGAGACTCGATGAATTCTTCAGGTCCCTGAAGAAAACAACAGAATGGAGGGAGATTTTTTTTCACACGTTCTTTTAGAAGTCGCCCTTAAAGAACAAAAAGCACGGGGTCAATATTTAACATGTTAACATATATTTATGTTACATTTATAAAATGTATAAAAAAGTTTTTTCGGTTGTTTCATTTAAATCTTTTAAAAGAATAAATATATAAATCAAATAAAAGTTTGGCGCTGTCTAAACATTACTGTAGAGGAAAGATGGCAGTAAACAAAAAAAAAATCTATTTAAAATGTAACGTTTGTTCTTAAAGGGGGAAAGAAATTTAAGAAAAACAATTAGAAAGATTTATTTATTTTATTGCTTTTCTTTTTTTTGTTCAAAAAGTAGAGATTTGATAGAAAGGCAACAACAAATAGGAAAGTTTGACGCTTTTGTCGTCGTGGAAACCGGATTGTTCAAAACTTGAATCAACTTTAATTTAATTTAATAGGAAGTACCGGTTCTGTAGACTGGTTCTGTAGAATTTGTCAGGCTGCACAGACGTGATGTTTTCGCTGACGGCCCACCACACATCCGCCACCCCCACCCCCACCCCGAGTGGAAATGTTGCCGATTCATATTAAATAGTTGCCGGGCGGTTTTGGAAAATGAAGAGTTAGCGAACAACAGGAAGTCTCAAGTTTCTTACGGATTTCGCATTTGAATTGGTACGAGGGGGAAAAACCCGCCTGTACCTTCCTGTCAGGAAATTAGTAGCTCAACGTGTAACCACCGTCTTCATTAAAAGAAATTCTGCGAATCGGCTTTGCGTGACAGAAGTACGACAAAGAAGAATAGGTGAATAACTGAAGCCGACGCCCACACATAGGAAAGTTCTAAATAAACGCTCAGAACGGGCCCGTTAGTTTTGCTCGCAGTATTTCTTCACTGGAATGTGTTCATCAATCGGAGGTTTTGAGCAGGACCAATCAGCCATAAGATTAAAACCACCTGCCAAATATTGTTTTGCCACTTTTGCTGCATAGGCGGCTCTTTGATGTCACTGTCTGTTCTGACGCCATTCTATTAGACCCGGCATTTTTTTTTTTTTTTCTTCTTCACAATTTTTGCACCAGTAGCTCTAATCTGGAATGTGACAATACGGGTTAAACCCTGGTGCATCCAATCCAGACCAGCGTCTCCCAAGTGGGGGGGTGGGGGGTGGTTGTAATGTTATGGCTGATCGGTATATAGTCGCTCCATTTGGTTCGTCCATCTGCAATTTCTTCAGGCAATGACACGGTTCTCATCGAACAGACACCGTTTTTACGGGCGCTACTTTGATTTTATTGTGACCCTGATTAATTCATGTCTGTTTAATAGCGAACTGTGTCCGTCATAGTCGCCGATCCACTATTCCATGATCCTTTCCATCTGTTTGATCTCACCCGATGGCCCATAATTCCGTCTAGTTTGAGCTTCTTTTATTTTCTTCTGTGCAGAATGCTAGAGTTTGATACACAGCACAGATTTACCTCACTATGAGAGGATGCAGCATGTGTCACGTTACTCCCTCTAGTGGACACAGGTGTTATTACTTCTTGTGATTTTTCCCAAACCTGTGTGGGCCTCTGCCTAACTTTTACTCTTTTTCTTTTTTTTTATCCTGTGTTCAATGCAGAATAAAACAAAACAAAACAAAAAGTCTATTTCACAATCCAAGGTTGTACTTTGTACGCATAGCTCCCCCTAGAGGACACAGTTTGATTTTTGATGTCGAAATCCCGTTTCCATCACAATTATGATCCAAGAGTTTCTGAACAAATTCACTGATTGTTTACTTTCATGTTTCTGTTTAATAATGATGTCAGAGACTTTTCTCTGAAAAAAATCAGACATGGACAGAAATATTGGTATTTTTTAGGTTTAATCACAGATTATTTAGAAATAGTAACAGATTACTCACACACTGTAACAGATTACTCACACACAGTAACAGATTACTCACACACTGTAACAGATTACTCACATACAGTAACAGATTACTCACACACAGTAACAGATTACTCACACACAGTAACAGATTACTCACACACTGTAACAGATTACTCACATAGTAACAGATTACTCACACACAGTAACAGATTACTCACACACAGTAACAGATTACTCACACACTGTAACAGATTACTCACATAGTAACAGATTACTCACACAAAGTAACAGATTACTCACACACAGTAACAGATTACTCACATAGTAACAGATTACTCAAACACTGTAACAGATTACTCACACACAGTAACAGATTACTCACACACTGTAACAGATTACTCACATACAGTAACAGACTACTCACACACAGTAACAGATTACTCACACATAGTAACAGATTACTCACACATAGTAACAGATTACTCACACACAGTAACAGATTACTCACACACTGTAACAGATTACTCACACACAGTAACAGATTACTCACATAGTACCAGATTACTCGCACACAGTAAAAGATTACTCACACACAGTAACAGATTACTCACATAGTAACAGATTACTCACACACAGTAACAGATTACTCACACACAGTAACAGATTACTCCCACATAGTAACAGATTACTCAAACACTGTAACAGATTACTCACACACAGTATCAGTCACAATGTTACCCTGAAAATAATGGTCTCAGGTCTCACCTGTCCAGACACACCTGGTCGTCGTGGAGATATTTCAAGTTTATTTTTAAGATGTGATTTGCTGAAACACCAAATGTGGAGAACATGTTAACATCTTCCTCTTCGTTTGTTTTTTCTGTCAGACATCCATCCGTCACAGTGAAGAGACTCTGGTACTCAGGCCCCAGCGCCCGTCCGTCTGCTCCGTGGTGATTTGTGCACCGACACCGCCCTCTTCAGGTCAGAAGGAGAACGGCCAGACATCAGGGGGGAGTACGACAGCTGGGAGGAAAGGAGGAAAATATATACCACACACGCGTGTCAACCTCCCCCCAGCCTCCTCTCCCTCCTTATCACGTCCCTCAGCTCCTTTAGCGCCCGGGCCTGATCCCACGCCCCGCTCCTCCTCAAACCCAACATCAGACTCTGTCAGTATCCGGCCTCCTCCTGCAGAGACGAGCGCCGACGGCGAATGGGACTCTGATCTCGTGCCGGTGTCAAACCGCAGGGCCTCAGATCCTCCTTCAGTCTCGTTGAGTGGAGGAGGAACCGAGCCAAAAGTGGAGGAGGAGGCGGGGAGGGGAGATGTGAACCTTCTCACATTAACTGTCAGCAAATGTGAGGAGGAGGAGGAGGAGGAGGAGGAAGAAGATAAATTACTTGAAGAGTTTTCTGCTTCAGAGGACGCTGCTTTTATCCCACCCTCACGGGCAGAGACAGGGGATGATGGATTAGAAATGCTTAACGACGAGGAGGAGGAAGACTCAGGATACATGACGCGTCCATGCAAACATGTCCTCCAAAACATCTAGAAGGAGCAGTGGGCGGAGCCTGTGGAGAGCCCGGGGAACATTCTGGGTTCAAGGTCCTGCTCAAGGACCCAACTACATGTTGACTGCAGGGACTGGGATCAAACTACTGATTGTCTGAATGGGGGACCACCGTTCTCGCAGAAATACCCATGTTACAATGATGGAGGGAACAGCTACATGAGTTCAACGTCCATCACTTTGATGAAGCTCTCTGATTGAGATGAATAAAACTAAGGGATCAGACCACACAGAAGGGAAAATGAGTTGATCTTCTCACCGCCCATGCAGGAGAAAGGTCTGCAGCTTTTGGTGGGCCGCAAAGGGGTTTTTCTGGAGCTTCGCGGCATAAAGGCGTAGCGGCATTCGCCCTGAGCGACTGAATAAGAGTCGGGATAAAAGTGTAAAAACACCGGTCCTTATTTTCAAACAATGCAAAAATGTTTTTATCCAATCTACTCGGGCCTGAAAGATGGTGCAAATGTTTGCATTCCTATTCCCTCCTGTTTATTGATAAATCATAGATGCTAGGCTAACGGCATGCTAATGCTAATTTTAGCATTCAGCAACTGCCCCAGCAAAGATGTCCGCGTACATCTCGTAAACATTTATTTACTATCGAATAGTAATCGCTAATGTCAGCTGTTATCTGATGCTAGTTATTTGGTTGCAAAATATGCTGTTATATGTTGGGGGAAAAAGTCTAAAGTCCTTCCATTGCTGATCAATCTCAAGATTACTTGAAACCTAAAATACAGCAGCCTTACATTTACCGAACACAAAATTTCCGAATGCAATTTTTACGATGTCATGTCACATAAATCGTGGAACTCAATAGCATTCACCACTTCCCGTTGGATCAACAAGCAAAACCATAATGGATGTCGGTGACATCCAGGCCTTATTATTATTTCAGTATAAATGCCATAACCTGTTATTAAATGTGTTTTTGGTGGCTAAATGCTTTGGTTAGCTATTAACCAAAGGTAGCTAGTAGCTTACCAAACATCTTGTTTTACCAAAACACTTTTTTTTTTTTTCATTTTTACTTTCTGCTCGTCCAGGACGTGGGGCATTTGACTACGTACTACGTAACATTGTTGCATTGTAATGTAAGCAAGAAAATAGTTCAATGCTAATATTCGCTGTTATTGAACTGTAGCTAATAGGTTACCAAATATGTTGTTTTACCTGAAGTTTAATTTCTCTTGCTGATCAAGTGAAAATTGTATCCATCATAATGTGTAGCTTGATAAAATTGTAATCTTAGCTAGGGACATGCTAAATGCCGGAGTTAGCTGTTATCTCATGGTAGCTAAAAGGTCATTAAATATGTTATTACGTGTTTAATTTCTATACTCTGAACAACCAGAAAGTGGTTAAAGTTTGACCTATCATAATCCGCAACGTTGTTGAATCCCAATATTTGCAATGATTAAATGCTAACATTTGCTGTTATCTAATGAAAGCAAATAGGTTACCAATATGTTGTTTCACCCAGCATTATAATTTCACTTGCTGATTGTAAATTAGTGAAAATTTCACCTATCATAAGTAACACTGGAAAATGCTAATGGTAATGGTAGCTAATGGTTTATCAGATATGCAGTACACTTTAAAACTGCAATCTTAGCTACGAAGCTGCTAAATGCGACTGCTAGTAGTTAACTTATTAGCTACCATTAGATAATAACTATGTTGTTTTGCCTCAAGTTGTAATCTGTCGGCAAAACTGTCAAAACAGTATCAGGTTTACTACGATTAATAGGTCATTTAGCTAGTTTTGCGTCCAAAATGCAACCTCAGAGGACGACGAGCTATCCATCGTGAATATTGGATAGCACCGCGTAGCTTCAGGTTTAGTTTGTGAAGCCTGGCTAGTTAGCTGAGAACGGCTAAAAGCGTGAGCAAAAATAATGGAAGTAATGGACTCATTTATGGTGTTTAATGTTTTGTGGTGACATCATAGCCATCTGAAGAGACATTCCAACTTTGTATTTTTAAACGTAAACAACAGTATTATGTCTGAGCTGTTTCACTCAAATGTTCATTCACAGGTTGTCTTTTTACTGTGCATTATTTGCAATTCAGGAGCTCAGATAGTCATATCTGACTGTAAGAGAGGTTTTTAATGGAAGACTGTTACGTAAGATCATGTTTTTTATCGTTCTCTCATCAGCTTATAATTCTCAATGTTGGGGTAAAAGCCACTGTAAAACATTCCGCAGCCAAATTGATCCCAGGTGTGACTTTTTCTTCTTTTTTTTTTCTACTCTGTACCCATCTTTACAAAACCTAATATAACACTTATAACAGAGCTACTCTGCACTGAACATTACGTGCCAATAAAAGACACATGCAGATTCTAAAGTCATGTTCTGTCCTCATTTGAGAAAAAAGTTGTAGAGGTAAATATCTAAAGACGAATCTCACGCAGATCAGAGATCTTCTCCGGTGTGCCGTAGTCCGACCAATGCCTCAGCGACAGACGCAGCAGGTTGAACTGGGTAGAACTCACAGGGAGGGACTTCAGGGGAAACAGAAACTCAGCCGTGAACATAACATTTCTCCAACCCTTTAAACAACCCCAGCCCCCCTCCCACCCCTCCCTGCCTATAGGTTGAAAGCTCAAACTCTAAAAATCAAGAGGAGCTCCATGATAAGACGGCAACAGTCCATGGAGGGAAGATGGGGTTGAGGAGGCTTCTTCTTCTTCTTCGTCTGCTTCTGCATTTACACCTAGGTGAAGCTCCTCTGGGTGAGGGTGGTGTTTACATTTATTAGTGAGTGTGTTGTGTGTAATGTGTATATTGTGGTAAGGTGTGTGTGAATGTTTGCTTTTTGGGTGTCGGGGGGGGGGGGAGTTCAGAATTTTTCCTTCCAGTTCATCTGAAAGTGTTGCTGTCATTTGTAGAAGCTTGGAAAAGTAATTATGTCATTATATATTCTTTTAAAAGGCATGTAATCTCATTCCGTGTTCCTTATCTGACCTCCTTTGCAGAGGAGAGTGTCTCCCTCCCCGCTCCCTCCAACGTCACCATCTCCTCCTTCAACATGGAGCACACTCTCAGCTTCCTGCCCGCCCTCCAGACGCCATCCAGCGCCCGCTTCGCCGTCGAAATCCTCCGCCTCAGGTACCCAATCCAAGACTGCAGCGTCACAGAGGCGCTAGAGCTACACCATTATGTCACAGAGGCACTAGAGCTACGTTATTATGTCACAGAGGCACTAGAACTACGTCGTTATGTCACAGAGGCGATTGGAGCTACGTCATTATGTCACAGAGGCACTAGAGCTACGTCGTTATGTCACAGAGGCGATTGGAGCTACGTCATTATGTCACAGAGGCACTAGAGCTACGTCGTTATGTCACAGAGGCACTAGAGCTACGGCGTTATGTCACAGAGGCGATTGGAGCTACGTCATGTCACAGAGGCACTAGAGCTACGTCGTTATGTCACAGGCGATTGGAGCTACGTCGTTATGTCACAGAGGCGATTGGAGCTACGTCATTATGTCACAGAGGCACTAGAGCTACGTCGTTATGTCACAGGCACTAGAGCTACGGCGTTATGTCACAGAGGCGATTGGAGCTACGTCATGTCACAGAGGCACTAGAGCTACGTCGTTATGTCACAGGCGATTGGAGCTACGTCGTTATGTCACAGAGGCACTAGAGCTACACCATTATGTCACAGAGGCACTAGAACTACTTGTTATGTCACAGAGGCACTAGAGCTACGTCATTATGTCACAGAGGCACTAGAGCTACGTCATTAAGTCACAGAGGCACTAGAGCTACGTTATTATGTCACTGAGGCACTAGAACTACGTCGTTATGTCACAGAGGCACTAGAGCTACGTCATTATGTCACAGAGGCACTAGAGCTACACCATTATGTCACAGAGGCGATTGGAGCTACGTCGTTATGCCACAGAGGCACTAGAGCTACACCATTATGTCACAGAGGCACTAGAACTACTTGTTATGTCACAGAGGCACTAGAGCTACGTCATTATGTCACAGAGGCACTAGAGCTACGTCATTAAGTCACAGAGGCACTAGAGCTACGTCATTATGTCACAGAGCCACTAGAGCTACGTCATTATGTCACAGAGGCACTAAAGCTACGTCCTTAAGTCACAGAGGCACTAGAGCTACGTCATTATGTCACAGAGGCACTAGAACTACGTTGTTAAGTCACAGAGGCACTAGAACTACGTTGTTATGTCACAGAGGCACTAGAGCTACGTCATGTCACAGAGGCACTAGAGCTACGTCATTATGTCACAGATGCACTAGAGCTACGTCATTATGTCACAGAGGCGCTAGAGCTAGGTGGTTATGTCACAGAGGCGCTAGAGCTACGTCGTTATGTCACAGAGGCACTAGAGCCACATTACATTGCAGAGGAACTACAGTCGAGTCATTGCGTCACAGGGGCAATAGAGCCACGTCATAACTGTATGGAGCAGAGGAGCTAGAGCCATGTCACTACATGGCAGAGGCATTAAGAACGCGTCGTTATGTCACAGAGGCACTAAAGACCTGTCATGATGTCACAGGCACACATAGCATTCACAGGATCACGTTAATGTTAAGAACATTGTTAGATTCTCCAACAGACCACTAAACCGTGTGTTAGCATCTCCAACACGCTAAATATTCAGTTAGCACTTCCACCAGGCTAACTTTAACATCTCAATCTCAAAGACGCTAACAGAAGGGTTCTCCAATAGACAACGTCCTAGAAACCTAGGCCATGTCTTCAGACTCAAGGCCTTTCTAGGGTAACAAAATATAGACTTACACAGATCTGTCTGTCTGTTTGTCTGTGACACAAACGGGAACCTTTAGGTGGTGTACTTCACTGAAGCCAGTGAGTCACGTCTCAAACCTACGGTTTCTATGACCTACTTCGGACTGGATGTGACACATCAGACAACACATCCCAGCGTGTCACATGTTTCATTTTCGTTTTTCTGAAAACATCCCATTTACAGAAACTGATTCACAGTCGAGTCCATTGGTTGGACGAGTAGATGTTTAGTGGGTGGGGCTCGGTGAGTTTGTTTAGTAGTTTAGCTCGGTGGTTGTTGGTTTGGTGATAAGTGGGCTGGGTGGGTGGGTAGATGGTGAGTATGTTTGGTGTATTGGTTGGTTGATTGTTTGGTAGGTTGGGTTTGTTGGGTGGTTGGTTGGTGAGTAAGTGGTTATTGGGTGGGCGATTGGTCGGTTGGTCGGTTTGGTTGATGGTTTGGTTGATGGTTTGGTAGATGGTTTGTTTGATGGTTTGGTTGATGTTAACCAGCCTGATACTTTCTTCTCCCCGCATCCACTTGTCAATTCTTTTTCCCTCTGGAGGCGGAGAAAATGGAAACCGGTGGCTGGTTGTTTGGAGCTGATGCCTGGACAGACCTGTAATCTAACCCAGGCTTTCAAGGACCCGTTTGATCACTATCGAGCCCGGGTCAAGACCTTCACACCTGACCGGACATCGGAGTGGACCGTGTCAGGGCAGTTCCAGCCTCTGACAGACAGTGAGACGCCACCAACACATTAATACATAGACATGTTCTCTGAACCGGACCCTGTTTTCCGAACGTGGTTCAGCTAATTCAGGCTAACATGACGCTTTGAAACGATCCCGATTTCTTGTTTAAATGTATCCTGTAATAAATCTCTTCTGATAGTGGACTCCTCTCCCCCTAGCAGTGCTGGGACCCCCTGAAGTGTCCGTGTCGGGCTGTGGGAAATGCTTGCTCCTGCAGATCAGAGATCCTCCATCAAGGGGGCTTCAGCACATGAAGGACTTCCACAGGGAACTTGACCTCCAAGTGCGACGAACGAGAGACAAGGCACAGGTTGGTATGTCCTCAGGCAGCAGGATGGTGGATCAGCTTAAGGGTTTGGCACCTCCACCAAGATGGATAGGTTTAAAACCCAAGTCTATTGGTTGGTGGTTCGGGTGGGCGGTGGGTTTGATTGGATTGGCTGGTTAAGTAGGTGATAGGTGGGTGGACGGTTGGTTGGTTGGTTGGTGGATGGATGGTTTGATATGGTGGCTGATGGGTGGGTCGGTTTGGTGGTTGTTGGTTGTATGGTTGACTGGCTCGCTGGTTTGTTTGTAAGGCTGTTGGTTGATTATTTGGTTTTTCTGCAGGATTACATAAAAACTACTCAAAGACTTGCCTACGAAGTTGGCTGAAGAATGGGACCTTGGCTGGGAAACCATCCAAATAACTATGGCGACAAACTGCATGTTGGGAGAACATTCTGACGTCCCTGTTTGTCTGTTGTGTTGCAGTTCAAGCTGACTCAGCATTTCAAAGAAGAGATAAAGATCGAGTACCTGCAGCCAGGTGTGGAGTACTGTGTCACCGTCTCTGTGAAAACACTCTTCAACTCCAAGACTGTCACCAGTCAACCTCACTGCGCCTTCACCAGCCCGCCTCTGCCCTCAAGCTCACGTACGTTCCGCCTCTTTCACGTCAACGCTCTTTACATGAACGGACCCACGCGGGTCTTCAGTCGCCTTCTGCCCCGTCTAGTTAGGGGACGAGGGAAAGACATAATCATTGTTTTCTTAATTTTTGCTTTGATAACGCAATTGGCTGGAATTGAGTTAGTGGATTGGACGGGTAGGCAGTTCATTGGGGGTCTGGTTGGGTGGGCGGGTGATTGGTGGGTTGGTAGTTGGTGGGTAAGTTAGATGCGTTCGGGAGGCGATTGGGGGGTTGGTGGTTGGGTTGAGTGTGATGAGTGGGTGGTAGACTGGTGCATTGATTTGTTGGGTGGGTGGGTGATTGGTGGGTAGGGTTGGGTATGTGGTTTTTGGGTGGGTGATTGGTGTGTTTGTAGTCGGTGGGTAAGTTAGATATGTTGGGGAGGCGATAGGAGGGTTGGTGGTCAAGGTTGGGTGTGTTTAGTAGGCGGTTGATGGATAAGAGACTGGTGGGTGGTTTGTTTGGTGGGTGGTTTGTTTGGTGGGTGGTTTGTTTGGTGGGTGGTTTGTTTAATGGGTGGTTTGTTTGGTGGGTGGTTTGTTTGGTGGGTGGTTTGTTTGGTGGGTGGTTTGTTTGATGGGTAAGTTGGGTAGGTGTAGGTTTAAGGAGGTGAAAGGTCTTTATATTGTTATTGCTGCACATTTATCCTCTTGTTCCTCCTCAGTGTTTGTTGCTTTGATCTTAAGGAGGAAGTTGATCTGAAGCCCAACACTTCCTCTATATCCAAATGCCACAGTTTATCTCCGAGCGTTGATGTCATTTCTTTCTAAGACCGCCCACTAACGCTCTCCTCACAGATGAAGGGGATTTCTGAGGTATCGGGAATCTAAAGTCCAAACGTTTTAGGAACCGGGTTTATGCTCCTGTCCTCTTGGTCCACAGACTTTGTGGTCTACGGCATTCTGGGGGCCTGCTGCACCATCGGCCCCCTCCTTGTTGGATTTGTCGTCTACGGCAGAAAGCGGGGCTCCAGGTTCCTGAGACGACGCCTTTCCTCGACTCTGGTAACAGATCCGGTACTGGGACTCCAACAGATCCATATTCAAGCATTTTTGACTCTGCACCATGTTACCTTTAATAAAATACTACGTGAGTCGTCAGTTTTTTCCAGGACGTAGGAGATAAATGGTAGTTTGGAAATGAGTCCATAATCGTTGGGAATGATTGAAGCTCTTCTCTTATCTCCAGTCGGACTTCCTCCTCCGCGGCCAGAACGATGCCGAGGCGCCGTCTGAGCGCTCAGGCCAGACCTCAGACGCTCAGCTGTACAAAAACGAGTCCGCCGACTGCCTGCTGGCCGCCCAGCCGCTCAGCAGCGGCCCTGAGCTGTGAGGAAGAGGCACAGGATGAAGGCTAGCACACCGGAAGAGATACTCCTGGTGACTGGTTTTCGATGGAAAAAAACAAAAAGGTGTAAATCTTGTAAATTTGACAGAAACAGAATTATAGAAAAACATTAAAAGATAAAGTCCCAATAAAAATTCTGCTTTTAAAACAAAAAAATGTAACATTCTATCATCGTATATTATTGTATTTATACCATGTTTTATGACTATGAAGTGTACAAATACTTTCTGTCGGGCAGATCTGAATATATAGCACAAAATATTCAAATTTTGTTGTGTTTAACTTAAGAACATTGAGACGGAGGTTTGTCCTCAGCGATCTACACTCCAGAAGAAGAAATCAAAAACAGAACTTATTAATGTTTTTTTTTTTTTTTTTAAAGCAAATCTGTTTAAAAAGAGAAACTGAAAATGTTGAAAAAAAAAAAAAAAATCTGTTTTTTAGCTTTCTTATTATTGGATGGGGACTATTATCTTATGGCAACATATTAAAAATGTGGAAAAAGTGAAGGGTCTGAAAACGGATTGTTAAATTCTGTATGTTACAGGTGATGTAACGGGGATGTTTACAGGTCATTATTTTATGTCCCACTAGAGTGAACAGAAATACAAACAGAAATATTGGAGATTGTTGTAGTTTTTTTTTTATCATTGTTCATCTTCATATAAAAACATTTTTTGGCTCAACCTGTGTGAATTAAGTATTTATTTAATTCGCTCTGGTTGAAGAGATCATCTTGACCCAAAGTCCAAACATTCCTTTGTGTCCAACTTTTCCATATTTTAACCCAAAAGTTGAGTAAATTACGTAAATCACACGTTCTGGGATTTTTAGGTGGTTACGATCGTGAAGGTCGGTGGTTGTAATGTTTTGGCTGGTGATGGTGGCTGTAAGGTTGGGTTTTAGACCTTCAGCCTGAGTTTAATATATCATTAAAGAAGAATTACATGAAAGCAAGTAAAAAATAAAATACGAATACAAAATGACAAAGTATTTTTTAGAATATAAATAAAATGTATTCAAATACATGAAGAGATAAATACATAAAAATAGAATATAAATACTACATATAAACATCTTTAAACTTGGAAAATGACAAAATATAGTAAAAATAAAGAAAATGTATCAAAATACATAAAGGAAAAATACATAAAAACACATGAAATAAAAATTGTCGGAATTGTTCAATACAGTGTAAAAATAAATGAAATTTGAATAAAATACATTAGGAAAAAAATACATAAAAACAAATAAAAAATAAAAACACCATTAAAATAGCTGAAAATATTATGAATTACAAAATAATACAAACTTAAAGGGAATATAAACATATAAAAAAAACTGTTAAGACTGCTGGAAACGTTTGAAAATACTCAAACAAATAAATAATAAAATACAAATATATGAAAAAAAGACCTTTAAAAAAAACTGAAAACTGCGAGTAGGTAAATAAATCATGTCAACACAAACACACATAAAGACACAGCAACAAAATATAGATATAAAATCAACTTTAAAAATAGCTGAAAACATTACAAATTTTAAAAGAAGTGTAAAATATAAAATAAATATATCAAGAAGAAATTGTTGTAAAGATTGTTGATTTAAAACAAACACCTATTTACTACAAAATGACAATGTCACAAAATATTCGATAAATAACAGAGAAATAAAAAATACACTTAGAGTCAACAGAGTTTATAAAAAACGACTTAATAATGTGAATAGTTGTTTTTCCTGCGTTGGCCTGGTTCCGTGAACGCAGCACGACAGAGAGGAGAGGGGCGTGGAATTCTGCGGGATTCCCCGCCCCTCGTTTCTCTCATCTACCGGGAAACAGTGTGTGAATCAGAAACGAAACTAACGCGCGCACACAAACACAGACACACACTACAGCTGGACCGGAACAGAACCGACGGGAGAGACTTCAGAACGACATGGCAGCTTTTATTTCTAACTTCATCCTGATGTTCTCCGCTCTGTGCGGAACCACAGGTAACGTCTGCCGGTTAATGATGATGATGATGATGATGATGATCGAGGAAATAGTTCCACTTCCTGGAGGAAGAGCAAATTCTAAAAGTTCTTCTGCCTACACCAGAACCTCTTTCAACTTCTCGTGTCTATCTTTGAGATTTGATCCGGATGTAAAGTGTCTGATAAATTAAATGTCTTATAATTATTATAATCCAGGATTTAGTCAAACAGATTCCGTGACGCGTCTGTGGATTCAAACAAACAACCTGTGCCGACAGGTGCCGAGGCCTCCGCGGTTCTCAGAAGACCCTCAAATGTGCGTTTGACCTCCTACAACATGGATCTGGTTCTGAGGTGGAGCCCACCTGAGGAGGGGGGCACCCCCAGAGACCTGGTCTACACCGCGGAACTGGTCTCCCAGTAAGTCCAAAGCAGGAAACACCTGCTTCTATTTGTTTGTCCGTTCACAAACATCCGCCACAACATTACGACCACCGACAGGTGAAGCCGGAATGACGTTGATCACGTCGTTACCACGGTTACCTGTCAGTGGGCGGGATCAATCGGGCAGCCGGTGAATGAATATTTGGTCTTGTAGCTGATTTTGGTCACATCAACTCAATTTAATGAAGTTTTATTGAGTCTAAAATGTAAGTTGAAATAATTTAAAGATGTTTGAAGAATTTCTAAAGCTGGAGTTTCATTTTTGATTCTTCTTTAACCTACACTGTAAAAAAAAAAAAAAGAGAGAGAATTGTTTGAAGAGCTCAAAAAATTCCGTCAACTTGTAACATTCAATTCAATTAAGTATCAACAACTCCAAAATAGTATATTTATATATTTATTTTATTTATATATATTATTATAGACTCTGTAAAACTTCATTTTAATTAATGAATTTAATTTCTGTCACATCAGCGAACAGATTTTTGTTTTTACAGTGTATAATGGACACGTCGGCGTCAGAACTGGACCACACAGCAATGGAAATAAGGTGGTGTTGTCCCCATGTGGACATTTCTGACACCCTCACTGTCTGTCGCCCACAGGGTCCCGATCAACCCCTACAGGGTGGGCTGCACCAACACCTCCGCCCTGGAATGTGACTTCACCCAACATTTCCGCGGCAGCATGAGCGAGTACGGAAAGTATTCTGGCCGAGTCCGTGCCGCGTTTGGGTCGGAGCGCTCAGAGTGGGCGGAGAGCGCCAAGTTCACCATGGACAAGGACAGTGAGTGGAGACTTCCTCATCAGCCATAAGATTATGACCACCGGCTTTACTATAGCTCACTGTGTTGTCCGTTCTGCCGACATCATTTATTGGAAATGTTCTGGAGGGTTTAGGGTCAAGGGTCAGAGGAAATAGACTGTAAGAGTACCATTATGTCACTTAGAGGTTCTAAATGTTCTAAACTGTTCAGCAATGTTGTAGTAATGGCCCTGAAAAATTGTGTTAAAGCGATAACTCAAAAACTGTTCAAAGTTTTTATACCCACATAGTGTGAGGAAGAACTGGTTTGGTTTTGGGAAAGGTCAGTTGCAAATTTCCAACACAAGGGGGAGCTTGATCTCCAAATGTTTTTCAGTTCTGATGCTGTCCATTATACACTGTAAAAAAAAAAAATTTGTTCACACAAATTAAATTAGTTAAACTAAATCAAGTATTACCGAGTTTAAAATTTATGTTGGAAATGTCTCAATTTGCGAAAGATTTCAGGAATTCCACTTTTTTTTTTGCCTTTGAAGTATAATCATGCACTGTAAAAAAAAAAAAAGAAAAACGGTTGAAGTAATTTTTTTGAGTTCTTCAAACAATTCTTTTTTTTTTACAGTGTAAGTTACTAGTTGAAGTAATTTCCTTAACTTCATTCACATTTTTCAATATACTTTACATAATTTCACCCCCAAAAGGATAAAAAAAAAATCATAAAAAGAAAATGGGAAAAAAAAAAATAAAAAAGTGAAATTCAAGCTTTGGAAATTCTTCAAATGTCTTTTTTTTCTCACAACTTTATCTCTTAAAAAAAAAAAAAAAAGCTTGCTGTCCGGAGCGAAAGCGCAGGATTGGTCGTGGAATATGTCGTTCACATTTTGTCCTCCTCAGCCATCATCGGCCCGCCCAGCATCACCCTCTTCTCCAACGGGGCCACCATTGAGGTCAGCATCAGGGATCCGGTTTTCACCATCTCGACCCTCAGGGATGTTTACGACTTTGCCGCCTACAACATCAGCTACTGGAAGGACGGGCAGATGGAAAAGGCGGGACATTGTGTTTTTTCACTAAACTATCTATTTGTGGCCTCAAATGGTGTCGTTTTTTGTTTTCGTTCTGTTTCCATGGTTACGGGTCGGACTCTTGGTAATGGGTTTCATCACAGGGGAGGGGGGCCGTGGGACGATCCCAGAAACTGTTCAGTGTCTCTTTGTGAGACTTTGTGTGTGAACGTCTCCGTCTCCCAGAATCTCTTGATAATTTGGGGAATCTTTAACATTTCTTTTCATTTTAAACCTGGTAGTTTTTTTTTTCTCTGGCATATAATTGACAGTAGTTGCAAGAAGGCGGGAGATTCTGGTTCTGGTTCCACAGATTTCATTTTTTTTTTAAAATGTGTTTCTGTCTCCACTTCCTGTCTGTTGCGTCCTTGCAGGCCCAAAGCATCTCCAACATCCAGCAGAACTGGCTGAATCTGGGTGACCTGGACGTCTGGACTACGTACTGTGTCCAAGTCCAAATCGTCATCTTGGGCTCAAAGCCCAGCCAGCCCAGCAGTACCGTCTGTGACTCCACCACCAACGGTGAGTCACACTTAGGGTTTTTTTTTTTTAAGCTTCTCCTGCAACTTTGAGCAGATTGTCCTCCTAATCCTTGTCCGTCAGCCCGTCCATCGCCAAAGCCAACAAGAAGGGGGCTCAGGACCGATCCCTGCTGCGGTCCCACCTCCATCTGGGACCCCCCTGTCGCTCCTGCCGTCCCTCCACACAAACGTCTTCTAAGCTCTGCCTTATGTGTTTTTATCCATTAACTCTCTGTTGTCATTGAGAACGGCGGAGTGATTTGACGGATGCAGCGGCGCCGGTAGAACGTATCCCGCCGCCTGCTGACGAACCTCTGCTGCTGTTGCTCCGACAGGAGAAGGGACTCCGTGGGTGGCGGCCGTGGCGGCGTTCGTGGTCATGGCTGCAGTCATGGCTCTGGTGGTGGTGGTGGTGGTGTACCGGAAAGCTATATCCCACTTCCTGTGTCCGAAAGACGCGCTGCCTCAGCACTTAAAGCAGGTGCGGGTCTTTGATTCTGTCTCTCCGACTGTTTCCTCCACAGTGGAGTCGTTTATTTGAACTGTCTTTGATTATTTGAGGGAGACAATAAAAGAAGGCACCGTCACGTTAGAACAAAATGACACGGGTGTAATGAATGTAGGACGTCCAGCCGGAGCGAATTTTCCACTCCTCGTCCCCGGTGAGGCTTTTACTGCGTAAAACGCAACACTCCAAAACCTTTGCTACAACTCCCTGAAACTTAAAATCAAAAAACAAAAGCACAAAAGAAATCCATTCCCTTCTGAACTGAAAAGGATGGTTCTGCCTTCTAGCGGTCCGGCAGAGCTCACGACACATTTTCACTTTACGGCCGATCGAGCATCAAAAAAAACCCAAACCGCGTTAATTTGTGTGTTTTTTTCAGGCTTTTAAATGAAATATCCGGTTTTAAATACTAAATGTGACCCAATCTGCCTCCTTGCCCCTCAGTTCTTTCTGTCGCAAACGGATCCCTGCATGTACGTAGCCATGAAGAACTCCCAGCCGCCTGAGGAGGTCTACCACCAGGTCAGCGTCCTCCCGAACGACTGGACTGCGGAGGAGGGGCGCCCCCTGGAGGCAGCGGCACCTGAACGCAACTATCCCCCGAACTGTTCGGTGGGCGGGGAGGGGGCGCTGGCTTCAAAGTTAGAGAAGTGAAGAAGAGGATGCTGAAGCTGCAGGGACTCGGCAGGAGAGACTCTGAAAGACACTAAGAAAAATGTCCAAACGAACGATTTTTGCTCCCGTTCAGAGTTTTAATGCAGCAAATCCTGCAGAATTACTCGGAACCGGGGCGGGACTTTGAATCCACGGAGAGCCAGGAGATCTAGAGAAGATCTAGAATCCTCGAGGGGCTACTACTGTTAAGACACACTGAATAGAACTAAGCTCGACGGCGCCCCCTACAGATGACCCAGAGCGATTACTGGACACAGTTTTGTGAAACGCAAAGTTTTTACGAATGTTTACGGAGTGGAATAATACTAGGAATAATAATTCAGAGGAATGAAAATATATGTTGTTTTGTAAGAAACATCGAAATTCTTTGGCCTAAATAAAACCTTGAAATTGATTTTAAACGTTATTCTTATTTCAACTCAGGCAGTTATATTAGTATATATTTTATATCGCTGAGGGGCCGATCAGGGGTCCGAAGACGAGTTGATTAGATTGTTGAGGTAGATCCTGATGTGTTAATCCAGGTTTATTTTATTTGTTAGCAGAAGGAGTCGACAGAAGATTGAGGAAGATCTGGTTAAACCCGCCTCCTTTGATGTTCATTTCTTCATTATAGCCTTTCGTGTTAACGCGATAACTCAAAAACAGTTACAGGGATCACTTTCAAATTTTACACCCACATTGACCTTAGTGCGAGGAAGAACTGGCCTGATTCAATCCCATTTGGGGTAAATAAATCCCCTCAAAGACCCTTATTTTGTAAATATCATATTTAACTCACTCGGTGGAGTTTCTCTTTTTTTTTTGTTTTTCTGGACATATCTCGAAAAATGTTTCATGGATCATTCTCAAATGTTATACCCTCGTAGATCTCAGTGCAAGGAAGAAGTGTATTGATTTTGGGAGAGATCAGTTGTATATGTCCGACACTGGGGGGGGGGCTGTGTCTCCAAAAGATTTTGGCCCATATTAGTTCAACCATTGGACTGATTTAGTCCAGATTTGACGTAAATGAATCAACTTGTGAGGATCTATCTTGTTTACGTCATATTTAACTCTCGTAGCTCATATTTTAGTCACTTGGGGGAGTTATTTTTGAAAAAATGGAAAAATGTCATATTCAATTTTTTGCTCTATCAGGCGCATTGCTTGTACAATGCAGGGGATTTGGGGCTTTTCACAAGCCTAGTTTTTCATTATGATTAGTATGAAAACTACCTGAAATATTTCCACACGACTTGTTGGGGCGTGAACCCATCAACGCTTCACTAATCAGACTGAGATGAACTTTATCGGTTCAAAATGTGGAAATCTGCTAATTTACAGCCATGAAAACGGAATTTCATTTTGTTTCATCTCTAATCATCATTTATAATCATTTATAATCATCATCATCCTTCTGTTTGGACTGAATGTTACCTGATAACACAAAAAAACAAAACATTAAATATTCAATTGAATTGTTTCTATTAAAATATGTAAATATTTATTTAAATATCGACAGGTTTCACATTCTGGTGCTGCGTCCGACATCCTCGTGCGTGAGTCTCTGGGTGGACCCTGAAGCCCTCCTCTTCCTCTCTTCATCCTCAGCGGTGATTTTCATGGACCCCTCAACCTCGCCGATGCCCCTCTGAGCGCCGTCGGGAGTCCCATCGCAGATAGTGGCGGCGAGGGCGGGGTCTGCGCGGAGGGTGGGTGTCGGCACAGCGTTGAAGGTGATGAAGCCAATGAGGATGCCCACCAGTGAGACCAGATAGAGGGCAGAGAACTGAGGAAGGGCAGAGCGGACGTACGTTGTTAACTAATAAAGAGATAATTACATTTGTTTGAGATGTGCGATAGCCGATTCTTAACGCCACCGTCAGTCAACTGTAAGAACACCGTTGCTGTCGTGTAGGTACAGCCCAGCATAAACAGAACAATAAAAAAAGTATTTTTATGTAGTAAGATTGTCGTCCTAGAAAAGGGGCTTAATATTCTTTTGAGGGGGGGGGGGGGGGGGCATTTAGGAGCTGAGTCACCTTTTATGTTACGTTCTGTTCATTACATTCCACTAATATGGACTTGCTCTCGGCTTTACTTTCAGTGGTGGAGCAAGTTCCCACCTACAAATCTGTAATACCTACCCACTAACCTACTCAACTTACCAAACTACCCACTAACCTACTCAACTTACCCAACCTACCCACTAACCTACTCAACTTACCCAACCTACCCACTAACCTACTCAACTTACCCAACCTACCCACTAACATACTCGACTTACTAAACCTACCCACTAACCTACTCAACTTACCCAACCTACCCACTAACCTACTCAACTTACCAAACTACCCACTAACCTACTCAACTTACCCAACCTACCCACTAACCTACTCAACTTACCAAACTACCCACTAACCTATTCAACTTACCCAACCTACCCACTAACCTACTCAACTTACCCAACCTACCCACTAACCTACTCAACTTACCCAACTACCCACTAACCTACTCAACTTACCAAACTACCCACTAACATACTCGACTTACTAAACCTACCCACTAACCTACTCAACTTACCCAACCTACCCACTAACATACTCAACTTACCCAACCTACCCACTAACCTACTCAACTTACCAAACTACCCACTAACCTACTCAACTTACCAAACTACCCACTAACCTACTCAACTTACCCAACCTACCCACTAACCTACTCAACTTACCCAACCTACCCACTAACCTACTCAACTTACCAAACTAACCTACTCAACTTACCAACCTACCCACTAACCTACTCAACTTACCCAACCTACCCACTAACCTACTCAACTTACCCAACCTACCCACTAACATACTCGACTTACTAAACCTACCCACTAACCTACTCAACTTACCAAACTACCCACTAACATACTCGACTTACTAAACCTACCCACTAACCTACTCAACTTACCCAAACTACCCACTAACCTACTCAACTTACCCAACCTACCCACTAACCTACTCAACTTACCAAACTACCCACTAACCTACTCAACTTACCCAAACTACCCACTAACCTACTCAACTTACCAAACTACCCACTAACATACTCGACTTACTAAACCTACCCACTAACCTACTCAACTTACCCAAACTACCCACTAACCTACTCGACTTACAAAACTACCCACTAACCCACTCAACTTACCCAACCTACCCACTAACCTACTCAACTTACCAACCTACCCACTAACCCACTCAACTTACCCAACCTACCCACTAACCTACTCAACTTACCCAAACTACCCACTAACCTACTCGACTTACCAAACTACCCACTAACCCACTCAACTTACCCAACCTACCCACTAACCTACACAACTTACCCAACCTACCCACTAACCTACTCAACTTACCCAAACTACCCACTAACCTACTCGACTTACCAAACTACCCACTAACCCACTCAACTTACCCAACCTACCCACTAACCTACTCAACTTACCCAACCGACCCACTAACCTACTCAACTTACCAACCTACCCACTAACCTACTCAACTTACCCAACCTACCCACTAACCTACTCAACTTACCCAACCGACCCACTAACCTACTCAACTTACCCACTAACCTACTCAACTTACCAAACTACCCACAAACCTCTGACCATCGGCACACTGCAGCTACACAACGCTCACAACAAAGGTGCAAACTGAAGATGAGGGAGGTTGTTGGATCAGAACCCAGAGGGTCTTCAGACTCATGGAGGAGAGTCCATGTTCAGGTGGAGTAGCGCGGCGCGTAGATGAAGTCAGTTATTGTTTGAGAAGGTGATAAGACGCCCGGTCGGTTCAAAGGTCGAGTGGCGCGCTGGTCAAAACGGACATTGTCAAACTTCATTCCTGTCAGGTATTAGTCCGTCCCTCAATGCGCTCCTCCTCTCTTCACATTGGTTCCCCCCTTGAGTGTGTAGAAATAAACATTAAATCATTCCTTTGTTTTTAGAGCTAGCTCTTTTTCATACAGGAAGTACCGAATTCTTTCAAACTTTTTTTCTGCGGTAGATGAACCCACATGCGGTTCTGTGGACAAACCGGGGATTCAGGAGGCTCTACTGGGTCAGGTGGTAGATCGTAAGAAAGTATCATGTGACTCACTGGCGCTGTTGGTCTCCACCCTGTCACTAAGCTGCATGCAGAGTTAAATGCTAAGCTTCAGCTAGCATGCTCCTTCAAAACATTAACATCTAAAATCTAAAATCGTACAGCGTATGTCCGGCTTTCAGCATAATAATAATAATAATAATACATTTAATTTATAATACAGGATGTGAGTGTGAGTGTGCGTCTACATCATAGTGAAAGAGGAAGATCCCGGCGAAGAGGCTGAAGAGGTCGGCGGTGAGCAGCGAGAGGTTGACGGCGGTGGCGCTGCTCAGCTTCACCACGATGGACATACAGCTGTACAGAGCGTACATACAGAACGCATAGGCCGCCAACAGGAGTCCTGACAGGAGACACGAACCAACGTTAGTCCTCAACCCAAACCTTCAGGAACCCCAACTCACCAGAATCCCAACCCGGCCTGCCACATCTCAACAGGTGGGTCTACTTTTCTGACATCTAGCTGTTGGTCCTTAGGCTGGTAACCTGGTGTTGGTCCTTAGGCTGGTAATCAGCTGATGGTCCTTAGGCTGGTAACCTGGTGTTGGTCCTTAGGCTGGTAACCAGCTGATGGTCCTTAGGCTGGTAACCAGCTGATGGTCCTTAGGCTGGTAACCAGCTGATGGTCCTTAGGCTGGTAACCTGGTGTTGGTCCTTAGGCTAGTAACCCGTTGTTGGTCCTTAGGCTGGTAACCTGGTGTTGGTCCTTATGCTGGTAACCTGGTGTTGGTCCTTAGGCTGGTAACCTGGTGTTGGTCCTTAGGCTGGTAACCAGCTGATGGTCCTTAGGCTGGTAACCAGCTGATGGTCCTTAGGCTGGTAACCTGGTGTTGGTCCTTAGGCTAGTAACCCGTTGTTGGTCCTTAGGCTGGTAACCTGGTGTTGGTCCTTAGGCTGGTAACCTGGTGTTGGTCCTTAGGCTGGTAACCTGGTGTTGGTCCTTAGGCTGGTAACCTGGTGTTGGTCCTTAGGCTGATAACCTGGTGTTGGTCCTTAGGCTGGTAACCTGGTGTTGGTCCTTAGGCTGGTAACCTGGTGTTGGTCCTTAGGCTGATAACCTGGTGTTGGTCCTTAGGCTGGTAACCTGGTGTTGGTCCTTAGGCTGGTAACCAGCTGATGGTCCTTAGGCTGGTAACCTGGTGTTGGTCCTTATGCTGGTAACCTGGTGTTGGTCCTTAGGCTGATAACCTGGTGTTGGTCCTTAGGCTGGTAACCTGGTGTTGGTCCTTAGGCTGGTAACCAGCTGATGGTCCTTAGGCTGGTAACTGGCTGTTGGTCCTTAGACTAGTGACCCGTTGTTGGTCCTTAGGCTGGTAACCTGGTGTTGGTCCTTAGGCTGGTAACCTGGTGTTGGTCCTTAGGCTGGTAACCAGCTGATGGTCCTTAGGCTGGAACCTGGTGTTGGTCCTTAGGCTGGTAACCCGTTGTCCTTTGGCTGAAACTTCTCTCTATGTCCTTAAGCTGGTAACCTAAGGTTGGTACTCAGGATGGTAACCAACCGTCCTAGATAGATTTAACCTGGACATGCTGGTTCATCTAATCCTCATCAGAGTCGCAGGGGGGTCGGAGCCAATCCCAGCTGACACTGGCCAAGAAGCAGTGTACATCCTGGATGAGTTCATGTCATAATAACACACAACAAATGACTTGGGTTTTAGTTGTTCTGGTCCTGTGATACAAACGGCTCAAACTGAAAAACCAGGAGCTTCTGGTTCTTTCTGTTGAACTTTGGTTTTATGAGTAGAGAATAGTTGACGGAGAGGACATCAGATGTTTCTGTATCTACATAAAGACAATCTTTTATTGTCCAATGAATCGGGACAGGAAGTGTCACTGTGGTTGTTAACCTTCTGAATGTTTGAGGGGGTTGAGTACTGACCGACCTCCCAGCTCCACTGGATGGTACCCACTTCCTGACGCTCCAGGACCACCCTGAGGGGCATGAAATGAAACATCAATGATTAATATCTTGAATAAAAAGTCACGAGTGTCATGTGACCCATCGGGGACACTTACATCTGGATGGTGCTTATGATGGTTCCGAACAAGCCGATCATGCCCAGGAACTCCACCCTGCTTAGGTTCTTCACCGTGTACTCCTGACACACGTTAGACACCGCATAGAGTGTAGCGCTGATCAGAACCAGGCAGTCGCCGAGTAAGATGTTCGAGGCTGAGGAGAGACCAGACCAGACCAATCACTGTCCAGCACCGCCAAAATAACATTGGTGCACCGATCCGCCTTTTTGTTGGACAAAAGAATCACTTCTGATGAAGGAACATAATTTAATGAGTTAATTTCTCCTCAAGTCCTCAAGAAGTGAAGGAGTTTTTAGAACATAGGTCTTACTGGAGCCTTGGTCCCGTCCAGACAACAGGTCGGCCCCCACCATGGCCCCCACCCCGAGGAGGCAGATACAGACCGCGACATAGTGAAGGGGCCTGTAGCGGGTCTTCAAAACCCAGCAGGACAAGACCATCAGGACCGGGACCACGAAACAGTCCAGAAGCTGTAAACAGGGGGACGTAGTTAGAGACATAAAATCGCAGGTAGCCTTCAGAACCCAGGGACAAGAGTCCAATCTCACCTGTACGCTGGTGAGGGTGGTGTACTGGTACGCTTTGACCACGGCATAGTTGGCCTCCACGTCCACCAGCCCCAGGAGCAGGTACTTCCACCATCGCTTCTTCAGAATCTGAAATATGTTACCGTCCCCTGTTTGAAAGGGGGACACCCAAGAACTCCAGTCTCATCAGCAGACCTGAGCACAGTTGTGATTCTTGTGGGCCGGACATCTTATGTGTCGTGCCATGAAAGTCATCTTTTGAGCTCGATACAAACAACCAAGTTCTACTAACCATGAGAAGTACTTTGATACCACAGTGTGAAAATACTGCTTTCAGTGAAGGTGAAGTAAAATGTCTGTTTTATCAATAGAATCACTTTTAATGAAGTACAAGCAGGTTAATGAACTACCGGGGGTTTGTCAACGTTCCCAAGGTTTAGTGAAGCACCGCTGGTTTAACGCAATACCAGATGTTTAATGAAGGACAGGAAGTTCAATGAAGTATTAGTTTATAAAGGACTTTCCACCACTGACTGTTTACGTTTACTCAGGTTCGCAGACAATCACCTTTTTGAAGGGGTTTCAGTCAGGCTTTAGTCCGCCCCGAACGACTTTGGTTAAACTCCGTATGGCAGCTGAATCTGGGCAGTTCACAGTACCAGTTTTCCTGGATCTGGACTGGCATCCATCGCTCTCTAACCTGGTTCAGATCCCGTCCACCATTCTCATTTACCCTCTGCCTCTCGGAAATATAATCCCGCTCGATTGCTATGCGGATGACACCAGGCTCTACATCTCTATCAAGCCCAACTCCATGTCCGACTGTTTTGGTTTATACATATCATGAATTACTGTGTTTGGTAAACCAGAAAACCTTCAGGTGCTGTACTTTATTATCCTGGTTCTGTTGGTCATACCTGTTCTGCAGAGCAGCATGCTGGTGTAGGTGATACACAGCAGGGCGTAGTTAAAGAAGCTCTGAAGCATGGGGGTGTTCACCTGGAAGCTGGTGGCCAGGTACTGGGAGGGGATGGCCGTCCCGCAGATGAGCACAGCCAGACCCTGACCCATGGCCAAGGTCCGGGCCAGCTGCCTGTGAGACACAAGAATCTTTAAATCGAACAAGGAAGAGTCTCAGCGCTGTTCACTTATTCTTCTTATTTGCCTGGTGACCGGAGAACTTCACGAGTCGTGTTTCACTCGTCAGGAGCGAAGGACTTTCCTAGAATGATTAACTCATTATGAGAATGTTGACGCCAGGAGGGGCTTCCAGGATCCCTGTCGTTTGATTTCAACGTCCAGATCCTGCCGCCTGTTGTTGCTAGTGACTATTGGCACATAAAGTTTTGTTTGAAAGCCCCGCGGCAGAAAAAAAGTTTGTTCGTTAACAATATGCTAACATGCTAACAAAGATATTGTGGTTTTATTTACTCGGGTTGAAGCGACACTTCGGAGCTGCTCAGGATCACGGCCAATAGATTTAAGAAGGCTTTTCCCGCCACAGTAGCTACAACAACAACAACAGTCGTTCTCAGACACTCTCTGCTGGGGGGCTGTGAAACCCCCCCCCATATCCACTTGGTGCCTCTCACTTTGGCCAACTCTGGAAAGGAGAGTCCAACATGCCGGCAGGAGTTCCGTTCCACAACCAGTGCTACGTTTGGAGGGGGGTCCACATAAACGTAGCTGGTATCAGTGCACCTCCCACCCCAGCTCCGGTTCTTTCTCCCCCAGAGAGGCATTCTGGATCCAGAGGACTAGTCTACAGCACCGGGAGTTAGCACACCCAGGTCGACTCCCCTACTGTCCACAACCGACCCCAACACCATCCCCTGCAGGAAGGAGGAACCCAAGTTGGTGGCTTCATGATGCCCAGATGGTCATAAAACGGTCTGGATCCGGTAGAGTTCTATCTAGTATTTAGTCCATAATAATCATCTAAGGAACAGAACCGTGTGTTTTATCCTAGATCCAATCAGACTTAATCAATATTCAGCTGTTTCTCGGTTAGTAACTGTTTAAAGCTGCGGTACACATACAGAACATACACACAGGACACCACGTAGACAGAGTTCTGATCAGCCCGGTCGAGCCTTCATCTGTTCACTCACCAGGTGAGAACTTCTCTGAGGTTCACCTTCCACATCCTCAGTCTGTGTTTTCGCTCGGTGGACTGATCCTCCAACTCTTTCCCATCCATGTTCTCAAGGCAGTGTCGAGGAATTGTGAGCGAGATCTTTTACTTCCCCTGGGCTGAATGATTAACTCACTGGGAGGTCAAAGGTCCGACGATGAAGACGGCCTGCGGAACATTTGCATAAGAACTGAATTGAGGAAGGTCGTCACTCTGCGTCTTCCTCGACCGCCTCAGTGTCACTGGTTGACTGACTGAGGATTTGTATTTAACCCCCTGGTTGACGTTTAAACCCACGTTTCCAGCTTCTAGCATACGACCTGGTTTATATCCACATCGCGTTATCAACTTCCTCTAGAGGCTCCATCTGTTCTAGTTCAACCCGACCTGGACTCTTCAGAACTCTTGTGAAAACTCGCCTTTGCTCTTGGGGATCATTTCCTCCTGTTTGCTTTAAATGTTTTTTTTCTCTATAATGAATCAAGTGTCGGCCCGTTAGTTGGAACTAATGGATTAAATTTAGCGAGTGTCAGTGCGGCACCCTGTCCGTACGTATGAGGTCATACGCCATGGTTCAAACCGAACCCTTATCCACATTGAATTCCATGGTCCATGATTTAGGACGGGTCGGTAGGGACGTGGGCCGGTCCCCAACCTGGTGACCCAACGCGGTTTGGGGCGCACTGAGGAAAGTGTACTCTGGTCTGACCCGGTAATGACCTGCCAGTAACCTGTTAGAGGTCCATTCGCCTCTTCCCAGCAATGAACCCGCCCACATCTTCCCCTGCGCCATCAGCACAAGCAACAATAGCCACCATGCTAAGGTCAGTTCCATGGTTATTTTTTTTATGCTTTATGCAGACGGACCTTCTGAGACGGTTTTCGGCCTTCTCAGATTTCGGTAGTCCATTTCTTTCTGATAGTGTAATGCGGTTACTTTGGGAGTTCTTCAGTCGCTACAACGTCGGTTTGCTATACAACCATCTAACATGGAAGGAATTAGATTAGATTAGATCATTCAGAACTTAAAGCTCGCTCTGGATACTTGAGGTTCTTTGGCAATAATAACAAACAGACGCAGCTGCATGTTATTTTACCCAGAAGTAGATTCTGGGTAAAATAAGGCTCAACACCCCAGAGGCGTTGAGCCTTGACGGGGTTTTACTTCCTCTCCCTTCTCTGAAGGCAGTCTGGGACTTCCACGGTTCCATCTGTTGGTCTGAAGGTTCCGACGTCGGCTTTAATGAACCTCCAGCTTCTCATTAGAGCGAACCAACGCATTAATGAGGGAACGTCATCCAGACATATCCTGATCCCCGCTGACGACATGCGTTACCATCTGACTGCTCCGCCGAGCCGGGACCAGTCCAGCTCCCTCAGGTAACTCCCAGAGTTCTCTTTGGTACGTCAGCACCGCCTGTTGCCTAGCACCCTCACATATCAACCCCCACCCCCCTACGCCACCTTAAGAACATTCCTTCCATGTTTGGACGTCTAGCTCCCATTTGATAAATATTGCTAAATGTGTCATAGATGTCAAAAACCCACGTTCTGGTTCATCCTGGTTCTTACTGGTCGAATGAGGTTCCCGTGATGTTCCGACTGGATCTCCACCCGCATTGACCTCCTCCACTCTCTCTCTCGCCCTCTCTCTCTCTCTCTCTCTATGTACAATCAATGAGCCCTATAACAAACCTTGCCTGTGGGCAGGCGTGGGGATGAGAGGACTGGGACCAAACTGGAAATGGAAAGAGGGTGGGAGGGGGAGCGAGAGAGAGAGAGAGAGAGAGAGAGGGAGAGAGAGAGGGAGAGAGAGAGAGAGAGAGAGAGAGAGAGAGGGGGGAGGAAGTCAAAGCCGACTTTCAACCTGAGTTCTTTCTAATCACAGCATCCCTCCAGACGTCTCCCTCTCTGCTACCCAGGATTCTAACCTCGCAGTGGGGCATGGCTACGACCCGGACTTCCTCCGATACGCTGGTGCTGGAGTTCAGAGAGGACGCGGCGCTGACAGAGGTGAGCTTTTTAACTTCCTCCCCAGCTTCCCTGAAGTCACAGTACGTTTCTCGGTGTCTACGAACAACAACAACAAAAAACGTGAATCATCAGCTGTCGCAGACTTTTCTCCCTGGTCTTTAAAATGTTCTGAGGTTTGTAGAACTCGCTGGGGCCCGGTTACCAGGTTTCTATTAAACTCTTAAGGGTAGATTAAAAAGACCGGAGTGTGTAGACTATCCTCTTGCAGAACATGTGACCCACAGTGAGCTATGGGATGCAGATAACGAGAACTCCCTCTCTAAAATTTGGTGACCCGTGTCGGCGTCAGAACCACTCGTCCATATTTTGGAGCCTTCAGGAGGTTTTCAGCTCGGGTCTAGCATAAATGTGAGCTTCGTCTTAAGACAGGGGTGGAGGTTGGGATGAAAATATGAAAGTACCTGCTGTTTATGGACCTAACGGTTGGACTCTAGAGGTCCAAATGCGTCCCGGCTGCTTTGATTGTCCGATGTAAGAATCAATAGATGAGTTAAACCGCTGACTTCCAGTCCGGGTCACTCTGTGATTGGTACATTTGAACCTACGGCCGGTTTAGAGGCACCGCTCTATGACTAATCATCAGGGCTATTGTTCCCTTTTAAATGGAAATGAGTGTCAGCGTCCAACGGTACCTTCAAGGACCTCCGTCTCTCTGCAGGAACCAAGGTGTCGTTAGCACGACTCTGGTCAAAACTGGGTCAACGTCAGCGATTCTGATTGGTTCCAGATAATTCCTGGTAATTAACGAATCATTGGGCAATCAGCGCAAACGGCTGGAGGTCATCGCCCGATGATGCCGACAGAACCACATCATCGGCAAAGAAACTGTTGGCACTGTTGACTGTTAGCTGTAAACAAACAAACAAAAAAACAGATGGATGGATGGATGGCTGGATGAACCGTTGGATGAACGAACAGCTGGATGGATGAACCGTTGGATGACTGAACAGATGGATGGAGTGATGAACCGTTGGATGACTGAACAGATGGATGGAGTGATGAACCGTTGGATGAACGAACAGATGGATTGATGAACCGTTGGATGAATGAACAGATGGATGGATGAACATATTAATGGATGAACTGCCTGATGGATGATGGATTTGTGGATGGTTTTATATTCCCTTGTGGTCAAGAATATGATCTAAAACTCGATGATGTCATCTTGATGTAACGTCTATGGGCTGGGCAGGAAATAGTGGGCGGAGCCAGCAGGACAAACACATGTTTCATTGGCCTTAGATTCAGGATGTCAACAGGAAGTTTGGGCCAGGTGAGTAGTTTCTGGAATGAGACACCGTATTGAGACATCCATGTTTATCCTTCTCCGTTGCTAGCTACCTGGCTACGTTAGCAGTCTTGTTAGCATCCAGGGCTATCCTGGATTCATTCAGCCTGTGTTGACGTTTAGAAAGTTCATTTCCGGCATTAGACCCTTCACAAACTTCGTGTCCTCTTCCCTGTCCTCTGCAGATGATGCGTCTTCGCGTGTCGTCTCTGCAGCGGTCAGGACAGAAGCGCCAGGACGGCGAGCGTCTGCTTCTACCACACGAGGCCGTCTATCGCCTGGACTTCCCCACTCAGGACCTGACCTTCTCCGGCTGGAACTTCTCCCTCATGGCCTACGGTCGGATCGCCATCGCCGGCATATCCCAACATTGGACCCCGGACCTCACCAACCTCATGACCCGTCAACTTCTGGAACCCGTCGGAACGTTCTGGCGAAACGCCGGCGAGCGGAAAGATTCGCCGCTCAAGTATCTGAAGGCAGACATGCAAGAGTTCGGGGAACGGGTCGCTGAGCTGGCCAGGGTCAGGAAGGTCATGTACTTCCTGTTTGCTTTCAAAGACGGAGCAGAGGCGGCCAACCTCAGATGTTCGCTGGAGTTCATGCCAAACTGATGGCCTGCCAGGTTCCTTTCCTTGGTTCCTTTCCTTGGTTCCTTCCTTGGTTCCTTCTAAATCTTCCAAAACCACAGCATTAGTTTGACCAACCGTAGAAACATTTGTAGTCAGGAACCCAACAACTCCGATCCCTCACATGCTCCACGTCTCAGCAGTTAACCTTCCACTGGACAGGAACAGGCTCCGCCTCCTTTATTGTAAAATCATTCCAACACTTCAGGGTTCAGGGGTAGGACCTTCGTCCAAACAGCTTCAGAGTATTCTTCACAGAGCAAACAGAACCGATGAAAGCAACAGATCCAGACACCCCAAAAAAAACACGGATTCAATCAGATAATGTTTAAAAACAGAAAGTTACATTAAGATGTTGTTGAGTTTGAAATCATTTTTGGGATAGACGACTATTCAAAGTTCCTGCTGTAGAAAACAATGTCTTTAGTGCTGAGATGAATATTAAAATGTGCCATGAGTGACCGCGACTGAGTTCTTCCTTCCTTTCTTTCTTCTTTTCTTCATTCCTTTCAAATTTAAAATGAACACAAACAAACAAAGATCAGCGCTGCCCCCTACTGGTTGAACTACACTTATTACAGGACATGGTACCACAAACAACAACAACAATTATATTAATCTAACGACCTAAATGTTGAGTTTCCTTTCCCCTCTCAAGTATAATTTGGAGTTTGTTGTGTGTTAATTTTGATTAAAGGATGCTTTCAGAGAAAAATTAGATTTTAAAGTACTTTTTGCACATTTATCAATTTACCATATTTGATCATTTTCAATTAAAAAAAAAAATATTTCAACTATTTAAGTAAATATAGTTATTAAAAGTCAGCAGTAATTCATTCTATAAAGGTTTAAGTTATTGATTATCTGTGTGGCTCTTTTTCTTTACTTTTAATTTTCTAAAAAGATTTATTTTGAATTTTAATTTCTATTCTATTCGATTTTTGGTCAAAATCTTTTTTTTTTATTGTTTCAATCAGAAGTATTTGTTGCTGTCGTCCCACTTTGAACCACAGGAGGGCGACACAAACCTCTCCTCCGTGTTTAAATGGGATTATAAACACTCATCATTCTTTCTTTTTTTTTAAAGTTAAAAAGTTTTAATTTTAAATGAGTCTCTAAATTCTTAATGAGGAAGACGGAGAATCTTATAAATAAAAGATTGTTGATTTGTGAAGCATCATCATCATGTTATTATAAGAATCAGGACTTTTATAGAGATGGTGGAAGAAACTCAGTAAGTTAACAAAATATTTCAAATATGATTATATAATAATAGTAATTATGTAATTATATATAAAATTGTGTTTTTATATACTTTATTTTTTAATATGATAACTTGTTTTACACATGTTTTGTTGTATTTGTGATATTACAGCTTAATTCACATAATTCATTTTATTCACGCAATATTACAAATTTTATTCTTGTAAATTAAAATTTATATCTTATAAAACTGCAATTTTATTTATAAATTACAAATTGCATTCATGCAAATTAAAAATGGTATTCTTTCAAAATAACGACTTTAATCTTATAAAATTACAAATTTATTCTATAATATTACAAATTATATTTATGTAAATTTTAAAATTTACTTTTATAAAATTACAACTTTATTTTTGTAATATAACAAATTTTATTCTTGTAAATCAAAAAATTCTATTCTTATGAAATCCCAACTTTTCTTATATAATATTTTAACTTGTATTAATGTAAATTAAAAAATGTTGTTCTGAGAAAAATGACAAATTTATTGTGTCATATATAATAAATTATAAATATATAAATTATTCTTTTTTACAGTATGTAAAAGCATCAGAAATAAAGCAAAGAGAGAAACTATTCTGTAATAATACACTATAACATAAATTCATCTATTATTATAATAATAATAATTATTATTATAATTATTACTGCAGGTTTGGGACGTTTTAAAAAGGTTCGGGATCCTGCAGGAACTAGTTTGACGGATTCTTCTGAATCTGCGAGTCTGTTTGTAAGAAGAGCGGTGATTGGCTGACGTCCGTGACGTCACGTCTGCGGAGACGCGGGAGCGTCGATCGACCTGCTGCTAGAAGAAGCTGCAGACCAGAACTTCTCTGCTGACCGGAGCAGGATGGGAACCAACAACTCCAGCATGAACCGGATCCCAGACGTCCAGCAGCTCATGGAGGAAACCGGCTGTGAGTTTACCGTCTTCTGGCTTTAGCGGCTCTTTAGATTCTCTCCTGTGACGAACTCAACTCAGCTTTTTTATAAAAACTTTATCCGTTAGGGAATCAAGTTCCAGTCAGTAATAATAATAATAATACATTTAATTTATAATGCACTATTTCTATTTATACTTCCAGAATGCATCTATTATTATTACTAATAATGATAATATTAATATTATTGTTAATAAGAATAAGGATAATAATCATGATGATGATGATGATGATGATGAGAATAATGATGAAAATAATAACAATGATAATACTAATGTTAAATAAATAAAAAATTATAGTAATAATAATAATAATAATACATTTAATTTATAATATAATAAGGATGATAGTAATAATAATAATAATAGTTACAATAATAATAAAAAAATGTATGATGATGATGATGCTAATAATATTAAAAATTATAATAATATTAATAGAAACCATTTTAATTATCAATAATAGTGATGATGATAATAATAATTTTATAAACAATAATAATAGCAACGATATTAATAGAAATAATTTTAATTAAGAATAATAAGAATAATGATGATGATGATAATGTTATTAACAATAATAATAGCAACGATATTAATAGAAATAATTTTAATTAAGAATAATAATAATGATGATGATGATAATGTTATTAAGAATAATAATAATGATGACGATTTATTCTCAGTATAGTTTAGTGCAGTAGGAGGAGCCTTCGTCCCACGAGTCTTACGTTGTGAACTGTATCTCTCTGATAGCGGCGCCGTAAACGTCATTCGTCCTTCATCTGTTTATCTCTGCCTCACTGTCCCCACTGATACGAGACTGTGGGGGTCGTAAACCACAGACGTCTGACAGGAAACTGTTTTCGCTCCTGAAGGCAGCAGCAGCCCGTCTTTTTAAAACTAAACCTGAGCTGCCGTCCCTTAAACCGAGGGTATATCCCTGAAAAGCCCCCAATCCCCTGTGTTATACCAGCGATTCCGTCCATTCAACTGAAAATATATATGTGAAGTTACGTCTGCAAAACTGTGTATTTGATGAAAAACTCCCTCTAGTGAGTAAAATATGAACTGTTAGGGTAAAATATGACTTAAACGAGATAAATCTCCTTGACCTTTACCAAAATCAATCCAGTTCTTCCTCACACTAAGGTCCATGTAGCTATAAAATTCTGAGTTTTTGAGTTATTGCTTTAACACGAAGGATCTATAGTTTGGTATATTAACGTTTTTAACGTTCTTGCCAAATGATGCAAAAAAAAACAAAAATGGAACTATTTTACAATAAAACTCCACTTATTAAGGATTTATAAAAGGCTTGTTAATAGTTTACTAATAAAGCTGTAAACACTTTACATACCACTAATAAACTGCTGTAAGTCATTAGACATAAACGGTAAAAGAGAGCTGATGCCTGCCAAATAGTGATCCCACTTATTCCTGCTGCCGACTTTATTCTGCCAAATAGTGATCCACATCGATAAACTCTGAACTAAGTTATATTCTGTTTATAAAACAGTAAACTTGTGAATTCTAAAGCGTTTGGAACCTAATTATTAACCGTTTCTAAATCTTGTGTCTTTCAGTCTCGGCCGCCCTCATCACCCGTCTCTACGAGAGGTTTGAGGTTCTGGACAGGGACCAGAGCGGAGCGCTCAGGTCGGTGGACGGACGGAACCAAAGAGCGTGATGGAAAAACGTTAATGTGCAATCAAACAAATTTATTAAGAGAAATACGCTCTATCTATAGATACGCCCATCAGCCATAACATTCTGACAACTGCTGAAGTCGGGATATCACTGATTATCTCGTCTCTGTCTCTCTCTCTCCTCTCTCTCTCTCTCTCTCTCTCTCTCACTCTCACTCTCACTCTCACTCACTCTCTCACTCTCTCTGTCTCCGTCTCAGGCCTGAAGACTTTGAAGCTCTTCCTGAGTTGGCTATGAACCCCATCGGTGACAGAATCATCGCCGCCTTTTTCCCTCCAGGGTAAAACAGAGTTTTTCTTCACCTCCTCCGTCGGGCTTTTATTTCTATGAAATAGAAGTTTCATAGAAGTGTGTTTGTGACAAAAGACAGAAACTGAGAATACAAGTTTAAAGTGGTAAAATAACCAGAAGAAGTCCTAATTTTTTCCCGAAAATGTCGTAGGATTACGAGAAACGAAAGTCAAGATTTATACGAATAAAGTTGAAATTTTACGTTCAAGAAGTTGGATAATAGTGACAAAAAAATGGTCCAATTTTTTCGAGATTGTAGGTTATTTTACGAACAACGTTTTAAAATTACGTGGAAAAAAGCTGTAATTTTAAAAAAGAAAAAATCGCAATTTTTTAAAATTAAATTTGTAATTTGACGTGAAAAAGTCGTGACATTATGAGAAAAAATGTCACAATTTTACACAAATAGTCGTTATTTTAAGTGAAAACGATATATAATGAGAAAAAAACTTTGATACTATAGTTATTCTAGAATATAGTTCTAATCTGACAAGAATAAAGTCGTAATAATACACGAACCCTCCCGACTTTATTCTCATAAAATTACTACTTTATAGCCACGATCTTTTTTTTCCCTAATATTGCAACTTTTTTCACGTCAAATTACAAATTTAATTGTGAAAAATAACAATTTATTTCCCTTAATCTTAAATATTTTTTTTTTTTTTGTAAAACTACAACTTTATTCGCATAAACCCAGATTACATTTTTTGTACTTTTTCAGTGCGGCCTTTATTCTCCTTTGTATTCTATGCGGCCCGTCTTGTTGGAAGACGGGCCGCATAGACCCAATTAAATGTAGACCCGGATCCAGATAAAGGGGCGGGTCCAGTTTCCTCTAGAAAGAAGAAGAAGAAGAAGAAATGTGGGGTTGCGGGGCTTTGGTGGAGGTTGGGGTTCTACTGAGCATTTATCACGTTTATATTGTTTCTGAACCATGACTGGACCCAACTGGACTCATGAGGGTTTCTCTGCAGCACCTTTTCCAGCTCTTTCTGGTTCTGGTCACTTTGAACGGTGAACAGAAAACAATTCCGTTTCCTCTCCGTCTCCAGGCATGAAACTCTGGACTTTGCCTCCTTTGTTCGGGTTCTGGCTCATTTCCGTCCAACGGGCTCAAGCCGAGCCAGAGGCGGACCACAGCAGGAGCCGGCCTACAGCAGCACCGGGAAACTGAAATGTGAGTCCGGGTTGCGGTCCGGTCCCACCTGAACTTCAGCTCCAGCACTTCCTGTAGGGAAACCAGTAACCGTGTTTGTGTTCAGTCGCTTTCCAGCTGTACGATCAGGACAGAGACGGGAAGATCTCCAGAACCGAGCTCCTTCAGGTCCGTTACAGTCGACCCCGCCACAATAAGAGATTTGAAGGTCCGGTATTAACCATCTATCTTGGGCGACCCAATTCTGAGGTGGCAGATCTCATAACAACCCGGCAAACATCTGCTGAATAACCTGGTGCTAGTTCGGTGCTGGTTCCAGTGCTTACCTCCTAAGAACCTGTTTGCTCTCCACGCCATTACGTCACCGTATAACGTAATCGGTACTTGGCTCTCGACCAGCAAAGAGTCGGTGTTTGGTGGCACCGGTTCTGAGAGCCAGGAGCCTGGTGCTAAGCTCTGGCTCTGAAGTAGCCCTGGAACCAGCCCGGTGGAAAAGGTGTAAATGTCAGCTGGGACAGGCTCCGTAACTTCCCATCCATCGGTCTAGTTCCGTCTAAATTTAGCCGGCAGTAGATTTTGCGAGAGTTTTATTCAGCGTCGTTGTCGTGACGACTGAAGGGTTTGATTGACAGGTGCTGCAGGAGATGATGGGGATGCAGGTGACGAAGGAGCAGCTCCAGAGCCTCGCGGAGCGAGCCATCCAGTAGGCAGACCTGGATGAAGACGACGCCATCTCCTTCGACGAGTTCAAAAAGGCGAGACTTTAATCTTAACAAAAATTGTGTTTTCACAGTAAAATTCTGTGTTTTCCACGTATTCGAAGCAGAAATATATATTTTTTACTAACAATTTTTACAGTTTAAGTTAAAAAAAAAAGAAAGTTTCAAATTTACTTACTTTTATGATTAAGTCTGTAAATATAAACAGGTTCATATTATATTTTGGAATAAAATAAAAGTCTAAGAGTTTTCTAAAAACGTGCTGCACTAAATTATTTTACATTTTATACTAAATTAAGAATCAAATTAATCAAAAGCCCTAAAAGGAAATAAAAAATGTTTTTAGGGGTTTAATGTGTGACAAAAGACATTTGATCACATTAACAGAAAAAACAGACTCTAAATATTATTATTATTATTATTAAATCTGTCCATGTGTGGCTGTATAATATAAACTCTACATATAATAGAAACTCTACATATAATAGAAACTCTACATATAATATAAACTCTACATATAATATAAACTCTACATATGATATAAACTCTACATATAATATAAACTCTACATATAATATAAACTCTACATATAATATAAACTCTACATATAATATAAACTTTACATATGATATAAACTCTACATATAATATAAACTCTACATATAATATAAACTCTACATATGATATAAACTCTACATATAATATAAACTCTACATATAATATAAACTCTACATATGATATAAACTCTACATATAATATAAAATCTACATATAATATAAACTCTACATATAATATAAACTCTACATATAATATAAACTCTACATATAATATAAACTCTACATGTAATATAAACTCTACATATAATATAAACTCTACATATAATATAAACTCTACATATAATATAAACTCTACATATAATATAAACTCTACAAATAATATAAACTCTACATATAATATAAACTCTACATATAATATAAACTCTACATATAATATAAACTCTACATATAATAGAAACTCTACATATGATAGAAACTCTACATATGATAGAAACTCTACATATGATATAAAATAATATTATTGTTTTATTACATACAGTCTCTGGAGAAGGTGGACATCGATCAAAAGATGAGTATTAGCTTCCTGAGGTAACGACCTGACCGGCTGGACTCTGGAAGACACTCGGAGAGCTAAAACCTACCCCTGAACAAACAGACGCATCATTTCCTGTTCCTCTCCAGTTTAAAACATCAAAGGAACGAGGCACAACAACAACAACAACAACACAACAATCTCTGAGTTACTGCCAGCCTTTAAATCTACCGACAAGATCTGTGAGTATCTCAGTAACACTTTGTCGACCTCCACTTCAGCATCTCTGTTTAGCCCGCCGAGCCAACAACTCCACCAGCAAAGGAACATCAAAGGAACTCTTGAAACTGATGCCATGATAGATGGATATTTCTATCAAAGTAACAATATTACAAAATGTCATTTTTTTAGACATTTATCAAACACATATCTACAACTTTATTCTGATATTTCACCGTTTCTATGTACCTAAAACTTTTTCACACTGATGATGAGACCCAAAACAGTGTGTCCAGGGGGGCATCAGTGGTGTTTTACAGCCATATAAAGATCTCGTTTAGAGGTTTCCCCCTGGTGGTCGGTGACGGTACTGCACCACATCATTTAAAATACTTCTTACTGAGTTCTGTTTACAAGTTTTCTACTCTTTTTTTTTAATAGAGTTTTTAGTTTATATGTTGAGGTGTGTGTTAATTTGATTCAACCAAAAAAATAATGTTTTTTCTCAGGATACGGTGTGAACTAAATTCACTCTATATGATATAAATCTTTTTCTCATTTGTAGCTTTATTAATTCATGGGTCGTTCATTTCTGCTACTTGTACTGGACATGTTCTGTTCTGACACATGTTGAAATATGAAATAAAAACACAGACAGGTACTTACCAACATCTCAGTTTTGTTTGATGAGGATGATGAGGATGATGCACCTCAGTTTAGTTCGGGGGCATTTTCAACGATTTTTCTTAATGTGTTGTGGTTGTGGCTTTGCGGCGTGTTTCTCTCAATGTGTTTTGGCTTTTGCAGCGTGTTTTTTCTTAATGTGTTGTGGTTGTGGCTTTGCAGCGTGTTTTTCTCAATTTGTTTTGGCTTTGCAGTGGTTTTTTATTCATGTGTTGTGGTTGTGGCTTTGCAGCGTGTTTTTCTCAATTTGTTTTGGCTTTTGCAGCGTGTTTTTTATTCATGTGTTGTGGTTGTGGCTTTGCGGCGTGTTTGTCTCAATGTCTTGTAGCTTTTGCACTGTGTTTTTTCTTAACATGTTGAGTTGTGGTTTTTTGTGGTTTGCAGCGTTTGTTTTCTTTGTGTGTTTTCTTAATTTGCAGCGTGTTTACCCGTCTGCCACCGTAGTCACCAGATCTTTATAAACGGGAAGGGAAGAATTCCTCGGAGCACAGACGAGATGAGATCACACAATGTGACAAACTTATTTTAGGTGACACTGTCTTTATTACATACAGGTAGAATTATTACACACGTCATTTTCCTCCACCTGAGTGAGACCTCGTCATTTTCAAACACATCTCTGCAGGCGTGGAATCAAAACAGCTTTTTTCTTTCCTCACATTTCTGGGAGGAAGCAGGACGGCTTGAGATGAAATCAAAATATCATGGACACGACAAACACTAAACTCAGAGGGAACCCCACGTTGCGCTCCAGGCGATAGACCGAGCCCGGCTCCGTTTCTCCTCTATGCTTTCTTCTGAGGCATGGCGGCGACCAGCAGCCAGTACAGAGAGTATCCGGTTCCTGCAGGGGCGACAAACGCACCGACACCACGCCGATATAAGAGGAACTACCGATTAATAATCTTTATTTATCCACAATGACTCTTTGTATGTTTTCTGTAGTAGAAGTACTCGCATACTTAAAGGGACAATTCACCCAAAAATGAACATTCCCTCATGATCTACTCTCTTCCATGCGGATGGAGCGACAGGTGAGGTTTATTATTCCACAAAAGGTTTCTGGAGGAAAACTATTAAAACCAGAACTATTTCAGGTTAACTTAATCCTAAACTTACTTAATCTGAATATTTAAGCTCTGATATTCAAAGACTTTTGACTTTATAATCTGCAATAAGTAAAAAAAATTTAAAAACTTGTTGCAACTGATTGCCTTAACTTATCTCAGAATGGGTCACTTGTTCTGGTCAACAGTACTCTTTGAAAAGTTCTGCTGAGAGAGTGATTGGTCAGATGTTCTGAAACAGTTTCCTGGTTGGAGGCGGGTCCACGTTACCTCCAATGGTTATAGCCATGGTTATCCGGTAGAGCAGAACGTCGCTCTTTCCTCCTTTGATGTGGACGGGCAGCCCGTTGTTCTCCTGTAACCATCAGAACCACACAGCGCCAGACCAACCGTTAGGAAGTTAAGTCCGAAAAACAGTGGGTCTTTTTTTTTTCGTGAAATATTTCCCCCTAGTGAGTAAAATATGACATTTTAGACGTACAATGCGATAAAAACAGGATAGATCTCCCGGAGTCGAATCATCGGCACCAAATTTGGACTAAATCGGACCAACCGTTGCGAAATTATGGGCCGCAAATTGTGATTTTGGATATAAATCTCCCTCTAGTGGCGGAAATATGCAACTGACCTTTCCCGAAAATCAATCCCGTTCTTCCTAGCAGGTCTACGTGGAATTAAGATTAAAAAAAAAGATCCATGAATTAGTTTTTAAATCGGATCGTGATCAGAATCCACATAATGGGACCGTGTTTGTTGGATAGCGGCGAATACATAAATGAAGATGATGTGTGTGTATATATATATATATATATATGTATATATATATATATATATATGTATATATATATAAACTTCTTCGGTGCAGAACTTTACCTGGAAGAGCTTCTGGGCTTCGGGGACTCGGTTCCTCAGCTGCCGGGCTGAACTGCTGAAGGCCCGGCCGGCCAGAACTGGAACCTTCTGGAAACAGAAAGAGGAGAGAAGCTCGTTGGTTGCAGGACGGAGGTCACCGCCGCCATTACGGATTTCAGCCATCCAGCCATAACATTAAAACCACTTTTATGTCCACTGTGATGAACTTTGTGTTCTTTACAACATTCTGGACACATTTTTTCACAGGCAGATGAAAACTTTACTTTACTCTCAGGTGTAAATATTTGTTTTGACCTTTATGTTTAAAAACAGAAGATGAGGAGCGATGGAGAAGCTGTGGGCCCACCGAACCAGATTCTGACACCAAAGTGAGGGGGCGTAAAAGAGAAGAGGAAGTGAGACTTCCTCCTTTTCTCATGGGACCTGGAACCCGATGAGGTCTATCTGGTTTTTGTTGTTGCTGGGTCCTGATGTGAAAACGGGTCCGTGATACTTTTGCCAGGAGGATTGAGACTGAAGCCGGACCCCCACAGGTTCAGTCACCAGGGGTTAAAGTGGGTCAGAACCGAATCTCCCATACACTTCAGAACCTCAAAAAACACATCAAGCATGTTTGTTTAGTTGGTCTAGTCAAAGTAACTGATCACACCTGACACAATCACTTTTACGCATCCTGAATATCTTCTTGAGTAAAAACATCAAAAATATTCAATCTGAATATTTCCAGGTAACTTTATAACATATTTTACCTTAAAATGTCCTAAATGTCACTTCTAATCTTATTTCGACACATAATGGTCTGAATAAGTTAAACTGCCCCTGAAAAGGAGAGGCGTGCTTTTATGTTTTTGCAATGTTTGGCTGTGGTGACTTTGATGTCTTTGTGATATTGACCAGCACTGACTTTGATGTCCCTGCAACGTGACACTCTGGTGACCTAAACGTCTCCTTTACATGAGACTGTTATGGCGTTGGTGTCCATATCATATGATGTGGTGGCTTTGATGTTTCGGTGACTTGAGTCTGCGGTGGCTTTGATGTCCATGTCATATGACACTGTGATCTGTATCATTTCATATCACATGGACATAAAGGCCACCACAGACTCATGCCACTGAAACATTATATGATGTCTCTGTGTCACGAGGCTGTGGCGTTTTGATGTCTTTTTTTACGACATGACATGTGGTGGCTTTGATGTCTCTGTTATGCGAACATTTGGTGGATTTGATGTCTGTGTGACTTGACACTGTGGTGGCTCTGATGTCTCTGTATCACAAGGCTGGGGTGATTTGATGTCTTTGTGACGTGACGATACAGTGGCTTTGATGTCTCTGTGAAATGAGACTATGGTGGTAACAAAAAAGCATCTTCTGAGGGAAAAAGACACAATTTTGAGCCTCGCTGCCTCAATCTGAGACCCAACCTAAAAACAACTTTTTTGTTAATTATTCTTTAACTTGTTTTTGTCGGGGGATTTTTCTTCTTCTTTGTGAATAAAGAAGTTAGGCTCGAAAAGTTTGTTGTTTTCTGCTAAAAAAAAAGAAAAGGAAAAGCTCTAAAATATGAACTATTGCAGTAAAATACGCCAAACATAAATTAAATCTCCTCCAGTCGATTCATCTGCACCACATTTGGACTGAATCGGACCAACGGTCGAGAAATTATGGCCTGAAAACTGAGATTTTGGAAATAAATAACTCCCCCTGGTGGCGTAGATACGCAACAAGACTCGTTAGGACCTAATTGTAGGTATTTATTAACAACTTATAAATCTTGATATGCTCAAACTTGAGATTTCTTTAATCAGAGTTTAGACGTTGCAGGTGTCAGTGATTCATATCCAGCAATCAATGTTTAAAATCTTGTCATTCAGGTCCTTAAGGGGCGGGGCCGTGGTGAACCCATGTGACCAGGGACAGGAAATGAAAGCTGATGGAGACGCCAGAGAGGAGCCATGTTGGAGCAGAGAAGCTCTGGAGGGTGAGAGGTCTCTAGATCATCGTGGCTGACTGAACTTTAAACTCTTGAATTCTAAAACTTTAAGATCCTTCCTGAACTTTCACACAAACAAATCTCCAAACATGGTGAACTTCCTGTTCATCCAGAAAAAGGCTGCGTTATTTTGAAAGGAAGCCCTCCAGCAGTCACTTCCTCCTCTCACACGCAACTGCTAACTTTAGCTTTTAGAGAGCTGCTTGACTTTAGAGTCACACGAGGTCACACTGGGGCGTGACGGATAGAGCCGGCGGCCAATCACGGCCTCCCAAACCGACACCTCAGCCAATCAGGAGGCAGATCGGGGGAATGAGGTCGCTCACCTGTGTGTGCGTGTGCTTTAAACTGATCACAAACTGTCTGCGGCGACTTTAAATGTAAAACTAACAATAATAAGTTTTATTTATTGCTGTCTTTTAAGGCACTCACGGACAAAATTGTTGTAAATGTATTAAAAAACAACACATGCAGTGAGAGACAGCAGGGGTATTGTCCCCGAAACCCCCCCCCCCCCCCCCCGGTCATGGACGAGAAACTGTTTTCCACAAAGAGCTCCCCCTAGTGGGTAAAATGTGAACTATTATAATGAAATAATCAAGATAGATCTCCTTGTTCAATTTCACTTGAGTCATAATCGGACATCTAGGTTGGAATAACCTTTAAAAAAAAAAAAAAAAAAAGAAGCCCCTTAGCTTGGTGAGATAAGACAAATACAGGTCAGAACTCCTCGAGGCGGGTCATGTGAGGCGATGCAGCAGACTAAACCCCGGGTCCGTTGTACGCCACATTCTGTTCACGCCGTTTCATGTCAATAACGGGCCGCGATACAAACAGTCGCAGTTGTTTGCGCCGGTTGGTGCTTCAGCCACTCAGCGGCGTTCGGTGGCTGAAGGTGATCCCTGACGTGATGGTGCGGAGGTGGAGTCGAGCCGATCCGGCGGAGGACGGGAGACTGAAGTTCATGTGATCAGGAGAAAACGACAACAAAACGTTTGTTGTGAAGCTCCAGGAACGATAAGTGGGCCGATCCGAATGTTGAGTTTTGGGTGGACTGCTCCTTTAAAATGGCGGAGACTCCGGCTGAGCTGCATCGTCCCGGTTATGGCCGAGCGACAAGGTGAAACCAGAGTGCGGCAGAGGGCGTGACCCTGCAGCAGGTCGGTATCTAATCTGGCTTCAGACCATGACTCCCGTGACGCCACAGGCAGCACCCTGAGGCCCAGCAGCACCCACAAAGACACACAGTCACCCACTTCCTGTCCTACGCAGGAGAGGAGGTCAGGCCTCACCTCGCCCTCCTGCCGCGCCAACGATCCCTCTTTCCTCCGTGTCTGATCACCCGGAAAGATTGTGGAATGATTCCAGAATGATTCCGGAAAGATTCCAGAAGTTTCAGAGGAACACGGAGAGAAAGGTGTGAAGGAAGAGTCAGAAAAACAACAGCAGCAGCAGCAGCAGTAGTTACCAGAAGACGATTCATGGCTGCGGCGGTGCGTCGGTCTGCTCTGCCTCGCTTCACCCTGCTGAGGACATGCGCACACACACACACACACACACACACACACACACACACACACACACACACACACACACACAGTATCAGTGTTCCTGAATCGCTGCCAAACTACGATCCGCTCTGGAGGCCAAACTTCAACGCAGGAAACAAACAGCTGTCACTGATGACTCATCCAGCTGCAGGCGGTGGAGGCGGGGCAGGAGATTGAATCGGGCAATAAAATGTAGTGGGCGGAGCTTCATGCGTGGAGACAGGAAGCTGCTGCAGAGAGCCCTACATGGATTTTAATGTTTGTCCAAACCAGCAAAAAAAAAAAAAAAAAGAAGGGAGAGATGATTTGGGTTAAAAAGCTCCACCTGTAGCTCCTGGAGACACGGGTGGAGCTTCATGGAGTCTGACTGTATCCTGAAGAGTCGGGGTTGACATGGAACCCTAGTCTTTGCCGCGTCCGCAGATTCTTCAGGTTAACGCGATTACTCAAAAACTCTGACATGGACCATTTTTACATTTTAGACTCACGTACAACTTATTGTGAGGAAGAACTGGGTCGTTTTCGGGGAAAAGGGTAATTTGCATATTTCTGCCACTAGGGGGAGTTTTAGCTCCAAAGTTTTTCGGGCCATGAATTCTCAGCTGTTGGTCCAAATAAGGAATATTCTGCGAATCGACTGGAGGCGACCCGTCTGGCACATTGATCGCGTTTTTTTTTACTCTATCAGTTCATATTTTACTCACTAGGGGGAGCTTTGTATGAAAAACACTGTTTTCCAGACGTAACTCAAAAACTATTCGTGAATCATCTTTGAATTTTATACCAGCGAAGACCTGAGTGTGAGGAAGAACTGGAGTAATTTTGTGAAAACATTGGTTGTATATTTCTATATATCGTATTTTAAACAAAAAAACACTTTTGGACATAAATTCTTAACCATCGGCCCGAAGTCGTTTCAAATGTCGGTATGAATGGATCGACTCGAGGCAGTTTATCTCGTATGTAGTTTATATTTGAACTTTAATAGTTCTTTTCCACGAGAAAAACTCTTTTTCTTCAGACATGACTTCCTCAACAGTTGGTCCATATTTGGTGAATATGAATCCATCCGAGCAGAACCATCTTCTTTATATATATATATATATTTTGTTTTTACCTTTCATAGTTCATATTCTCCTCACTAGGGGGGGGCTTTTTGGGATCGGCTCCAGTACCGGTCAGAAATCTGAGATTTAAAGTCAGAAGCTTGACTTTAATCTCATCAAACAACAGAAATAATTGACTGACATATAAGAATATTCTTTGATTCTTTGATCATACATTTCAGGAAATGGTTCTGTTCTTTTTGTTGTTTCCTTCTTTTTCTGTCGTGTGTGTAAAGGAGTTTCTGTTCACAACATCTCAATTTCACTTCCTGTTTTTCAGGGCATATGGCGGACGGACGCTTTTCCCCAGCAGCTTGAGCTCCAGCAGCAGCTCCACGGCGAACTTCTCGAAACGCTCCTCCAACCGGACAAAAGTCAGCGGACGCTCAGCGAGGTGGGATTATTATTATCATTATCATTATTATAATAATAGAATATTATTCTTATTCTTGTTCGTACAATTTCTTATGATGATGTTTTAATATTTTCTTCTTCCTCATTTAAAGCTTTTATTTATTTATTTTTGGGTCAGTTTTTTCTTCTAGGCTCCGGTTCCATATTCTTTCACCTATCCGAGATCGGGTCGGTGAGAAGGGGTATCCCAGACGTCCCTCTCTCCAGCAACACACTCCAGCTCATCCCCCGGTTGACCCCGAGGTGTCTCAGGTCAGATGAGATTTATATGTGAAGTTCTGGGGAGGGGTCGGACAAAGAGCCCCACCGCCCCGCGGGTTCTCCACCTTCAGGGATTAGAGTTTGGGGTCGGGTGATTTTTGTGTGTGTGTGTGTGTGTGTGTGTATATATATATAAATACATACACATATATATGTATATATATTTGTATATATATATATGTATATATATATAAACAGGTTTTAGGCAGTTGTAATTGTTCTTGGTTACCTGCATGTGTCTTTTCAGGAGACGAGGAGATGTGGCGTTCGCTGCTGCCCCTACTGCTCAGTCTGAGTACTGCAGCGCTCTTCCTGCTGCAGGTTCCTCACCTGACGGACACACAGGAAGTTCCCCTGGAGAACTACAAATATGGCCAACCGCGCTTCTACAATAAGACGTTCTGCAGCTGGAAATGCTTCGAGTTCACCCTGCAGTGGCCTGCAGGGTTCTGTCAGGTCAGCTTCATCATCATCCTCCTCATCACTGTGCAATAACTCGGGCATAAGAGAAAGAAATCAGGAGGTGAGGAAGGAAGGGGAGGTAAGAAAGAGGGAAGGTAATGAGAAAAGGAGGTAACATGTTAGCTAAAGGTGGACGGAAAGAAGGAAGGGAGGAAGGAAGGAGACAAGGGAGGAAATGAGGAGGAAGAAAAGTGGGTTAGCTAAACAAATAGGAGGAAATGAGAACGCAAGGGAAGGGGAATTGGGAGGTATGGAGGGAAAGGAGGCAGGTGGGGTGGAAATGAGTGAGTTGTGATGGAATGAAGAAGACGGTGAAGGGAATCAGAAGGAAATAAGGAGTTAAGGAAGGGAAGGTCATGAGGTAAATGAGGGTGAAACGGCTCGGGAGGAAATAATAAAGGAAGACGGCTTCGAAGGAAATGAGGAGCAATAGAAAGAGATGCTGAAAGAACCAAGGGGACGTAGTGAAGGAAAGAAGGAGACAGGATGAGGTCATAAGCAAACGAGTGGATAGGGAATTGAAATCAAGTGGTAAAAGGGTCGATAAGGAAATGAGGAGGTAAGAGAGGAAGTAGAGAAGAGAGGACATGCTCGATGGTTTGCATCAGCTGAGTGGTTGATTTACACCTGTCTGTCTGTCTGTCTGTCTGTCTGTCTGTCTGTCTGTCTGTCTGTCTGTCTGTCTGTCTGCCTGTCTGTCTGTCTGCCTGCCTGTGTGTCTGCCTGCAGTCCCTGGACAATGAGACCCTCTGCCAGATCCCCGAGAGCCTCAACAACTGGACGATCCACGGTCTGTGGTAAAGATCACACACCTCCCCCTCCTCTCTCACATCAGTTAGTGTCTCCACCTGGAATGCAGTTGTGGAAAGGAGAAGTAGAAGGTTCTAGATTTAGAAGACATGTGACGGATGTTCACACATGAATGCACTTTCAAATCTTCCAGCACAGACTCCGTTAACACGCTGTTAACGCCTGAGGTTTAGCCCCTCCCCCTACCCGGTAGATTTCATCCTGGTTTGTGCCTTGCAGGCCGATTCGCGCGATGACCTGCTGCAACTGCTGGCCGATGTTCCATTCAGACGTCCAGGTGAGTCCCGGTCAGGATCAGGCCCGTCAGAACACGAGCGCCGTCGTGTGGGCGAAAAAGCTGATGGCAGATGTTTCTTCTCCAGGAGCTGGAGGCGGAGCTGAACCAACACTGGCCGTCTTTACTGAAGATCAAAGAAAGCTTTCACTTCTGGTAAGAAAAACGTCATCGGTCTGAAAAAGAATGAGGAACGCCGCCGCCCCCTCTCTAAACCCTTTGATGTCCTCGCCAATACGGGAAATAGGCAAGCGAAAAAAATACTTCCTCGAGATTAGCTCGACCTTTTTGGAAAAAAAGTTTTTTTAGAAAGTTATTTGATGCTTATTAAAGTTTATTGGCTGCATCAAATGACATAATTCTGTTTAGTAAGTCCTCACATAAAAAACAATAACTTTGACCTGTGGCGTCCCCCCAGGGCTTCGTCCTCGGCCCCTTACTCTTTAGCATATACATGCTGCCAATTATAAACGGCTTCAGTCTCAGGCTGAGCGAGCCGGGGCCTAACACCCAGCCCAGGACCGGCCCAGATGGAGGCAGCCTCCGGGACTTTCTTGAAAACGAGGGGGGGTTTCATCTCCAGGGCTTGATACTCGAATGAAGGTCCCCGGGGGACAAAGAGGACTAACTAAGTCGGCGTTAGCGTCTAGCTAACGCCATCAGCCGTCAGCTGTATGTGTGTTTGACCTGCAGGAGAGATGAGTGGAGGAAACACGGAGTGTGTGCGGCGTGCGTGGAAGGAATGAACTCCCCGCTGAGATACTTCCAGACCTGCCTCAAACTACGAGAACAGTTAGACTTCCAAAAGTCAGTTCACACACACACACACACACACACACACACACACCATGGTTAAACCTTATTTTGAGAGATGCACCTATTGCGATGTTCTTGGCCGATTACTGATTTTTCCCAATCCAAATTATTATTTTTTTTTTAAAGTTTAAAAAATCATATTGAGTAATGTATTTGACGTGCTCTTATTTTGAAGGATTACAGTGAAGTGACAGGGTTGGTCGGCCTTGTGTATGTATTCTGACCTGTTGAAATGAACTCCGTCTTTAAACCAACTGCGTGACGCTTCCAAGCGAAAAAACTTTCTACGCCTCGTTCAGTTTGTTGTATGTCACATGTTGGCTTTGTTCAAGGACTTAGCTGCTCCGCTAACGTTAGCTTACCATCACTATTTAAAATGACGGCACTGATTTTGTCCATATAGAACCAGAACCATGAAGGTTTTGAAGCATCTGTGAGTCTCACGTTCTGAGCAGCTGAGCTTATTTTTCTGCTGCAGGCTGCTGGAGAACGCTGGAATCATTCCATCCTGTGATCGACCCTACAAGGTACTCCCGCCTGTACTAGAACCCCGCAGGGGATTATGGGTAGCTGTAAGTGGGTGCTTTTTTAAAAATGTTTTTGGCAACAACAAAAAAACAAAACAGTGGTGCTGCTTGTCCAACGCAGGGGATTGGGGACTTTTTTTGGCACTTTGAAACAAAGATCTGCGATGTCCCTTTTGTGTTTGGGGCTTTTATGGTCACTTTTCCCCACATATTACACGCTTATATGTATTCATATTCATTTGTTTCAATGATATTTCCCCAACATGTTTAGCGTTGAATTTGCACGACTCAGCACAAAGGTTCTCCTTTCATTCTGGTTCTGACCCCGCGGAAACGTTTCCCCTCCATTTGCCTGAGGATCTTTTTTGTTTGTTGTGTTTTCGTAGGTTGCGGACGTCCATCAGGTTCTGGCTCCTCATCTGGGCTACAAACACGAGATCCAGTGTGTCACAGACGACAAGGTGAAATCTGGTGCCGAGTCCACTTCACTGAGAAGATGAGTTGATCCACCAGTTTTAACGTGACGCTCTGTTTAAATGACTAATTCTGCGTTCTGGACACATTTTATAAACATTCAGAGGGGAAATATTTTTAGTTGCACGACACATTTCTGCAACAAAAATGTTTTGAATTCTTAAATTCAGGTTTATGTAGTACGTACATAAAGCTCCTCCTAGTGGACACAGGTGGTATTTTGCGATCAAAATCCCATTCTTGGCACATTTTGGGTCCGTTGTGGTATTTCCATCAAATGTGATGCAGCAGTTTCCAAAGTTTCTGAGCCCAATATTCAGCTGAGCTTTCTAGCTGTAATCCTTGGGAGGGTCTTGATCCAGTCCGATCATCCTCCTCACAGTGCCTGTGGTCAGTTTGCGGACATGTCTTCTTCCGGGCGGATTTTTTAACGCCACCAGTATCTTGAACTTGAAACTTACTTTTTAAGCTGCTGACAAATTCTTTCGTCTCCAGTGACCGAATTTTGCAGCTCTTCAACATTTCTTTGCTCCTCATTGCTGTGTTCTCCTGTGTCAACTCGTATTTATACCCCGGTAAAACAGGAAGTCATTATTCCCTACTCCAGAGTTCCTGCTCAAAACAGTTCAAGCGAAAAATATAAAATAGGACCGAAAATATGCTTGACGGGGATTCTCTCGAAAAAACTACGTTTTATGTTCTGAACATAACATTTGTTGTTTTTAAGAGAAAAATCCTTTTACTGGAGTAAAATGATTAAAGATCAACCTGGGTGTAGACCACAAAGACTTTTATTTTGCCTCTCACTTCACAAATATTTCTTCGAGGGCGTCAATAACGCTAGAAGGGACCGCGTGGGATCTAGGTAAAAAGTTTTTTTTTTTTTTTTTAAATGGACAACGAGGAGATGTCTCACTCTGTTAAAAAAAACAGCACCTACCGGACTACAGCTGAGGGTGTTTTGTGTGATGTCATCATCAGGGCAGAGAGGTGTGGTTTCAGGTGAAGATCCGTCTGTCTCGCAACTTCACGCTCGACTGTAATGAGACCGACACCGGCAGCCACCAGGGATACCACTCTGGTCCAGGAAGGAACTCCTCTGCTCATCCCTGCCCTCCTATGGTCCCCTTCTACTTCTACCCCATAGACCACCAGCAGCCGATACGGCCCTGCGGCTGACGGACAGCCGCCTCTCCTCGCCAGCTTCATTGAGCCCCTACACCCCCGAATGGTGGTGTAACGGTAAATCGGCTGCGGAACCGCATAGTTGATCCAGGAGCTCAAAATGCACCATCTGTTAAATAAAACTAATTCTTGAATTAATTTGTGGGATGAGTGTTTTTTTCCTACTAGAGTGTTTTTCTGCAGCTTTTGGACTTTGTCCCACATACAAAGTCCAGCTGCCCTCAAACCTGTTTGGGCAACTGGACTTCAGCACCGAACATGGAAAAGAATTTTAACAAAGAAAAACAGAAACCGTTGAATCTTTCAAACTTTGTCGTTGGATAATATTATTCCAGATTTAGAGGAATCTTTTTGACTAAGCAGAATATTCATACACTGTAAATATTATGCAGGAAAAAAAAACAGTAAATAATTTTTTTTTTTTACATTTTACTGTGAAAACAAACTTTTGTTAAAGATTATAGAAAAGTACAATAACATCGTAAACAAGTCAGTTCGGTAAAAGATTTTGCTGGTGTAAGTACTAAAATAACCAACTAACCGTTTAGCAAGAGCATACCGTCATTTCTACAGAAATAACTATTAAATATGATGTATAGTAGTGTCATAAAAGTTGATTTCTAGGTTTAAAAAGTCGGAATTTATTGCCATTTTTAAAATATACATACTCCTATAGTAATTTCCTACGTGCTCGTTATTTTTCCTTCACTACGCCGGCTCTAGAGAAGGTGCGTCACGTTTTTAGGTTTTGTTGACGAAGAAGCAAAGGTGAAGACCAAAGTTGTCGCTGGTTGAGTCTTTTGTTTTGTGAGAGCGGATCTTATTTACCAACGAGAAGAAGAAAAAGCGACGCAGGGACAAACTTTGATGTCAGAGGGGAAGAGAAGGTCAACTCTGCGAGGGACAAATGTTTTCAGAGTGACCTCAAAGTTGCCCGTTTCCTGCGAAGCAGCAACGACCACAATGTAGAATAATTCCTGATTTACATCACCTTACACAAAATGCTTAGATCTTTGGTTGAACGGTAACTGCATCTGTTTAAAGGAACCTCTTGACCGGACACTTAATGTGGCTGAAGACGCCATCATTTTGACACTTTGCAGGCCGTCGTAGCTCCTCCGACCGTGCTCGGACGGGCAGAGGCGAGCTGCCGTTTGAACCTTCCCCACTAGGTGGCGGTGCATGCCGGCTGTGAGACTTCTAGAATAATAGCCGACCAAATGAAACCAGATTGTTTTCACTCTATGCAGAAAAACCTTATTATGACGTGGTTAATGTTTTGCAGCGCGAAGACATGGACCCTCTGGAAGCCATGTGGGTTTAGAAACGCAGACAGTCGGATACACCAGGTCGGTTTATTGACAGTTTTGTAACCCTCCTCCAGCCACAACAAACGAAAAAGCACTAAAACAGTAGGGCTGATGAGATTTAAAATACAAAAAAAGAAAGAAAGAAAAGATCAAATAGAGACAGACCTGCTGGACTAATGATGGCGGAGAGACACGAAGAGGAACGCCCCCCGAGGTTTGATTCCTCCTGCTGCTGCTTATCTTTAACTTCTACTCAATACTTCAACGGATCATGATTCTGATGGATTTTAAAATGACTGTCTGTTTACGTCTGTAGGTGACGCGGCGGTCGACGGCGATCCCGTCTGTTGCTCCCGTATCACTGCGCGTCTTTGCGATTCTCGTCCTTCATGCGTCCCAGGAACCTCAGGTTGAGAATCTTCAGCTCTTGGCTCAGCTCCATGCGGACGATGCCGTCGTCTCCATCGATGCTGAGGAGGAAGCCCGTCGCCTCGCGAGCATCGCCCATAATGACCTTCACCTGCAGGCGGAGTCAGACGTTTACATCAGAATGACGTCAGCGATGGAACAGTAAACAAAATCGGACCGGATTTAATTCCCGCCTTTCTTTGATTTCTTGGCACCGGAGGAAAAATTCCTCAGATAAAACTTCAGGGTCGGCATCAAACCTCCTCCTGCTGCAGGAGGTCATGTGATAAGAATTCCATTTGAAGAAATACTTAATTACTTAAAATTAAAAGTCTGTATAAGATTAAGCTTTGATTCTATCTGTACATAAATACTTCCTGCTGACGTTTGATCTGTTTCGACTCTTTATTTCTTTGCGAAAGCTTCAGTGTGAGTGGAAAGAACCGTGAGATGAATTTGGCCTTAGCGGCTCAGAGTACCGTGACGGATCGGGTCCTGAAGAGGACAAGATGACCGTATGAGCTTTTTTTCTCTCCATCTGGTTAGTTCAAGTCTCACCTTGTTGTTCTTGGTGGGAGTGACGGGCTCCAGGTGATCGCTGCCGATGCTGACGACCTTCTCCGACTCCTGCATGAACACCGAGCACATTCCTCCCTGCGTGCACAAACAACACCCTGAAGAGTCAACAAGGTCTTACAGAGAAAACACCACCTGCCTATTATTGCTTGGGTCCAATTTCGCGGCTAGGTCTACGCCGTCCTGCAAAACCGCAAGGGGGTATCCCCAAAAAGCCCCCAATCCCCTGCATTGCACCGGCAGTCCCTTAAATTCAACTCCTCAAACGAAATATTGTCTGTCTGAAAAACTGTGTTTCGTAACAAAAAATGAGCATATGTCCTTTAACTCCCACATAAAACAGATTTGTAGAACCGCTTACTTTCATCTGCGTAATATTTAAAAAAACAATTCCTTGAGGCCATCAGCAGCTCCAGTGGTACCGATCCATCAAAGTCCTTGCTTTCCCAATCATCTGCCTTATGAAAAATGTCCTGTAATCATACTGGACTGTTGTAACAGTCATTCTTTAACACACACGTATTTCCTCTCTGTTGATAAAGAGGGAATTAGGACCAGATGGGGTGTCCAGGAGAATCCTCCTGTGGGTTCGATGGAAAATGTTTTTCACCATAACCCGTCGGTTCTGGTCTCGCAGCAGTTGCTTCATCACATACTGGACTTTCAGGGGCTCAGGGGCCGAGCTCATCGGTAAAACCGGTCCCTCTGCTCACACATCCACTACTAGGTGCATCAAATATGCTGGAGCCGACGCAGGATGTAGTTACCGCTACCACAACGAATGGGGGGGGGGTCCAAATTATCACGTGAAGGATGCAATAATGGATTCCCCGGTTTAATTACTGCGTGTATTTACCGTGACGCTCCTGATGACGCCGATCTGTCCCATCAGGTCCACGAAGGAGTCCTTCACCTGGACCAGGATGTCAGTCGTCACCCAGTCGCTGCCGCCTTGCTCGATGTTTGACCCCGGCGTGTGAGGATTGTACCCACCGGGAGACGGCGCTCCCGGTGTCATGGGACTGTAGCCCACCGGACTGGGACTGGGGCTTGCCTGAGGGGAAAAACGAGATTACACAATCTCTTAAAGGACATTTCTTCCCGTAACATCTGGAACCGAGCTTCTTTGCAGGAGGTTAGTTCGGGAAATGATCAAATCTCCACGTTTATCTGGTTGCCATTTTGGTCCTACACAGATGTGAGTCTGAAGAGGTTCATCTATAATAAGGAGCTGCTTCAGTGCAGTTAACCACATCTCACTGGGGCGTGTCCAAGTCCCGGTGCAGAATGGCTGTTCTGGTGCCACTCAGGCAGCAAAAGAGACGGTTACGCCACGGAGATCACGACTGGATCAAAGGAGGGAGCTGGAGTGGCAGCAGCAGAGGGTGGGGGGGGATTTACCCCTATTCTCACTTTCAACCCCATAGTAATGGGCGAGCGCTCGTAAACACGAGTGAGTGCGAGCAGTAGGAAGTAACAAAATTCTAAAACTGGGCCTTTGCTTTCGCAAAGCAGCAAAGGTATATCCCTGAAGAGCCCCCAGTCCCCTGCGTTGTACCAGCGAGCCCCCTGATTGAAACCCTCAGATTAAATGTGACTCATTAATAATCTCAAACATGACTGAGTTCTGGGTCGGAGCTCTTTTGCTTTCACCGCACAGGCATGCTCTCGAAACATCGAACGCCGTCGGTTTGGACTGTGTAAATAGACGAAGGCCGCGATGAGGAGGGTGTCTGTTGTGGCAGCATTGCGCAGCAGGGGACCCCGTGAAAAACAGACCTGGTGGGGGCCGGAAAGCCTTACTGCTCCTGACATTAACTCAGCAGGCGACGAAGAAGTCGTGAGGCGCTTAAGTGGTTCGTAGCAGCGCCGGTTAAAGAGACAGGTCTTAAAAGAAAAAAGCATGACCTGAAACAGCAGAAGGTTGTCGGGTGAACCTACCTGATAAGCCATGGGCGAGGGTGTCGGGTGGTAGCTAGCGGGAGAGTGGGTGTTTTGGTAGCCCACTGGTGAGGGAGCCACCTGGTGGTAACTCTGGGGGCTGGGACTGGGCTGGTAGGAGCCTTGAGGGGACGGAGCAGCGTAGGGAGAATACTGCTCTGTGTTATACCTACACACACATATACAGAAAAGGAAAGACACACGCGCACACGACAAAGATGTTAATCACAATCTTCATTCAAAATCACATTATTCACGTTTATGTTTTTGTAATGAGTCGATCCTCCGCGTTTATAGTTTAAATAAAAAGCCGATGTTGAATTTTAGACATCGTTCCACATATTTACCCATTTTCCTTTTCATCAACAACAACTAAAGTTAAACTAATTCTAGTTTTCTTTGACTAAAAAATAAGGTTAACATGTCCAGACATTTTGTGGACGTAAACAAAAAGATGGAGGAAGCTGATAAGGACATTTGCTGAAGGACCGGATCGCACCAAGTCCAAAAAATAGTTGATTAAAAGAAAAGTAAAATTCGTTCTTCCCATAGAACATCTCTGAAACAGAATCGGGTTTTAACATCTACGCTGTTCTGTTCGGGGTGCGGATACTCACATAGCGGGCGTTCCGGGCGTCTGAGGGTTGTACTGAGGGTTGACTTGCGGAGACGGGACTTCTGGGTATCCTGGTGTTTGAGGGTTGGGGGTCCCGCTGTAGCCTTGAGGTGACGGCGAGGGCTCGTCATCGTAGCCGAAGTCGTACTCCTCTTCGTTCCTGGAGAGGAGACGCAGTGAGTTGAGGAATAGAAAAAAAACACTCACGTGCATACACACTGAAGAGTGTGTGTGTGTGTGTGTGTGTGTGTGTGTGTTACCTGGATGGTGTGTTGGCGTTGGTGGGGTCCCAGGCGCCGCTCTGACCCGGCGTCCTGCTCCCTTCCTGCAGTGGCGTTTGAGACCCATGATGAGGCGTACGGCTGCCTATAAAAGGAAACACAGCATTGTGGGTAATATTCTGAGGGTGAAAAATGAGTTATTTCAGAATTACAGGATTTTCTCCGGTTTCTAACTTCTTGTTGTGACAAAACTAAGAAACTTTTTACAATTATGACCTCAACTTCGTTTGATTTGAGACGAGATGCAGCTTACCGTCTTGTAGCGGCGTCTGACACCCGTACAGGGATGTTCTGGAGCTGGAGCTGGACATGGGAGTCTGGGAGCCCTGCATGGGAGTGCGCCCGTAGGAGGAGGTCATTCCACTGTGTACCTTATCACCCCTGGAAAGCAGGGAGAGGGAACGGGTGGGGGAGAAATCTTAGGTTAGAAACTCTGGAAACACAAGATTGGTCGGCATTGTTTGTGTGTTCTGACTTGTTGAAATGAGGGAACCCTACGTCGTCCTCGCGGCGTGTCTCTAAAAACCATTGTATGACATTTCCAAGTGAAAATAAAACCTAGCCGCTCAGTTATGTTGGCTTTGTTCAGGGACATCAGGGCTCGTCGCTGGCTCTACCCTCTCGCTAGCTTTTGCCGCTCTGCTATCGTTAGCTTCTTCAAGCTTGATAAGTTCCTCGGGGGGATTCATTCTGAAGTGTGTGATTAAATTTGACTCACTTCCTGCCTGAACACAAGGCTAAGAAAGTTAGCTGTAAACGTCTTCAAGCTAGCTGGGTGTCTTTCAGGGACAAGGCTTGGTTTGACTCGTCTGAGCTCCGCCCACATTCCACCTGTTTCTCTGTTCATGGATTAGCGGGGAGTTTTGGCGGATAGCACAGCTTCAGAATGGCTGCTCAGACACCGATGGGACACCAACCACGTTTGATACAGCTTCTGATCCCATCTCGATTCATCGAATCGAACAGGACAGACATGTAATGAGAGGATGAAAAGCTTCTTGGGCACATACATGGTCATTAGGCGTTGTCTGTCCACAGAGATGGTCTGACAGGTGGAGTGCAGCTCTACTCTGGCTGTAGACTCGGTTGCATCCTTCACCACACCAATGTAACCTGGGGAATGTAGGAAACCGGATTAGTAAACAGTCTAAAAAACAAACAAACTCAAGGAATAAAAATGTTAACGGTGGTGTGGAGAGTTTTCTCTGTGCCGCCATGTCACCGGAGCTGCTTTCCCGAGTCTCACCTTTATAAGGCCCTTGGGAGATGCGGACCGTCTCGCCAATCAGCTCGTTGTCTCGTCGTCCTCTGCCCCGCCCCATTCCTCCTCCACCTCCACCTCCACCTCCTCCTCCGCCTCCTCCTCCTCTCTGCGAGCCGTCTGCAGGAGAATGAGAACAGAGTTTACACGACGGGAGAGAAGAGCTGAACTTTTTTTTTTTAAAAGTCTCATCCTAACGCGGCTTCAAACTGAAACGTCACCAATTAAACTAACAGACGACATTAAAAATAAAGGCCTGCCTCAAATAGAAGCCTGGATTCGTATAAAGGCTCGTACAAACGCTTAAGTCACAACGTGAGGACATGCAGTGTCTTTATTTATTACTTAGTTTAATGTTGCAGCCTCAAAATGAATGGCGGTAGCATGTCCATCTTCTTTTTGCAACACTAGTAAAAGCACGTCGTGTCTCTCCTTCTAACGGGTTAATACAACGTTTTTTTGGGGGGGTTTTAAGACACTAACCTCCGACGCCGTGCATGGGGCTGCTGATCCGAGGGCTCATTGGAGCGAACCCTCCCAGTGTGAAGTTGGTCACGTCTCTGGGCTGAAAAAAGGAAAAACCGAAAAAAATAATGTAAAAAATTTAGAAACTTTTATTTTGAAAATGCGAGTAAAGATGTTCCTGTTTAAGAGGCAGCAGAAGCTCCAACTACTGCGGTGCTGACCTTGGAGCCGCCGGCCAACACCAGGTGTCTGGTCTTGCAGACAAACATGCCTCCGTTCTCCACCAACTTCTTGCAGTGGAGGAAGGCGAAGCCGCGGAACAGGTGACGAATCTCCCCTTCACGACCCTGTGGAGAAACACAGACGCGTGACAGAACCGAACCATGCCAGCAAAGAGGGTCGGCGGAGGTGGAAGCCTGGTTCTATTAAAGTCATGTAAGATCTGATATGATGGGTGGGTTGAGTCTGAAAACGACTCAGAGATGAGTGGGCCGCCATCCCAGAGGACGACATCATTTGGAGGTTGTGTGGGTCACACTACTTACTCTGAATCACAAATCATGGGTTTTATTTTCATAAGCTACAAACTATTCGCCCCCCCCCATAAAAAACAAAACAAAAAAAACCCTTAGAGATTATTTAAAAACTCAGGTGTGTACTCTTGGCAGAAAACATGATAACAGAATCTGAGACATGAACTCCTTACAGAGTGCGGCCCGTCGATGACCTTGACAATGTCCTTAACGTGGATGTTGTTCTGCTCCGAGTCCAGAGCCACGGCGAAGCGGTTGTCCTTCCTGCGGTTCACCGCCTGATGCCGCACCGTCAGCACCTTCCCGTGCATGTTCAGCACCTGAGGGACGCAGCAGTCGCTCGCTGAAGGTTTTTACTTTCACTTTTACTTTATTTACTAATGAATGCACACCGAGCTTCAAGTTGGTTCAAGCGTCCGTCTCGGAGCAGGCTATTACCTGAAACGTCTCCCTCTCCAATCGGACGATGACTCCAACAGTCTGTGGGTCCAGCTGGACCAGCTCGCCCCACTCGTGCTGCCCCCCCGCATCGACGCCGGACGCCGTCTCCGAGCAGAGCTGCAGGTCTCTGGGCAACACCTTCAACTGCGCACAAATAAAACATGCACGGGGTCAGAGGTCGGGGCCGAACTACTCTGACCACAAAAAAATACTGTACTTGGAATAATCAATTTTTCTTACGATTTTTATTTGTTTTGTAATCTAATTAAAACTTTTGAACTCCATCAAGCCTAGCAGTGATGTCATAAATATGCAGATTTAAGTTCAGCTCAGAGCCAGCCACCAAACCTGAAGTCCCTGAACAAAGATCCGAGGGCCATGACATGTATTGGACTGAACGTGGCTCAAAAAGTTTTACTTTACTTCGAAAAGTCATAGAACTAGTTTAAGAAACGCAGGCGAGGAAGGACGGAGGGTACAATTTGGTTTCGGCCGGTCTACTTTAGAACTTTTGGCTATGGATGACAGGTAACAGATTTTCACACTAGTTTTTTTCCGGAGCAGGCGGGTCCGCAAAGTGAAAGCAACACTTATAGGATGATTCATCTCGCTCCCGTCTTCTCTCCCCTGTTTATTCTCTCACCCATGTGAACTCTTCAGCTGTGACATTAGTAACACATCAATTTTAAGGTGACTAATAAAAAGGCTGTGCTGACATGATTCTGTTGTTACCCTTTGAAGTGCAGAATTCCGGACCTAACCCTGGAGCCTCGATCAGCTGGATGTCTAAGAACGATAGTCGGCATTTCTAAGGTCTGAAATCCCCTGATTATCACGTCAGGAACTTAATAACCCAATAATGTGACCAACCAGGATGGAAAATGTGACACGGAGACAGAAACAGTTCTGGACAGCGTCCGGCTGTTGCTTGAACACAATGACAGTTGAGCTGCGTGTCGTTAAATGACTGGGCGGAGCCCCTACCTCGTGCATGGTGAGGTCGGAGAAGAGGATGACAAAGTTCTCTTCCACTCTCACGATGAGACCCGTGTCCCCCTCGTATCGTCCGGCGATCACCTTCACGTGGTCGCCCATACGGAAATACTTTTTCAACTCGTGGGCGGGGAACTCCAGGGGGTCCTGTGGGGGAAAAGGGCCAATAAAGACACTATCAGTGAACGGAAACAGGAAGAGGTCAGTCTTCATTTAAGAATGAAGGATCTCATGCGGGTAGGTATTAAAAGAAGCCAGGCGCACCTTCAGGTCTTCATGTTTGGGCATGATGGTGATCTTGTTGCCGTCCACGCTGAGGATTTTCCCCTGCAGGTTGATCAGCTCTCCCTCACACACTTCCACGTTGTCGCCGGCCTGCAGGTTGTGTTCACGCTCCTTTCCTGCAGAAAGGACTTTTTTTCGTCAGCGGACACGTACAACAACAGGGACAACGTGATTTTATCTGATTATTTCTTTCCACGAGGATCCAATCTATTCTGGAGGGAAATAATGAAATAAGAATTATGGTCAAAATATCACATAAACACGCATCGTGTACCTGACTCGGTGACCACCTCCAAGTCAATTCCCTCTGGCTGGTCCTCGAACTTCTCCAGCTCCGACAGAGTGGGCTTCACTCCATCCGTGATCTGTTGGAGAGAAAACAGTAGCTCAGGGGACGGGGGTCCGTCAGGACTCGTTTGGGAGTCCATCTACGTTCTGCTACCGCTCCTCACCACAGCAGACATGGCGAAGCTCTTGAACAGGAATCCTTTGCGGCTGTAGCGGTTTCCCTCAAAGATCATGAAGTCGCCATCATGGCTGACCTCCCCGCCGAGGGACCTGTCAATCAAATCATCGGCAACCAGTCAAAAACACGGTACGTCTCAAAGTATTGACGGGGAACAAGTCATCCAAGTAACAAGAGTCAGCCATGAAGGGCTTGACCCCCATGCAGATGGAAACGCTCCGCGTAGCCACTGCACTAAAACTGTTAGCACTGAACCGGCAAGAGGACAATTAAATGATACTCATCTATCAGACGGAGTTGGTGCAAACATTTAACATAATTGTGGAGATTTCAGATGTAAAAAGCAACATCTTTCGAAAATCAGTGACCAAAGAGATTAACCGGATTACATAATGTCTTTTTTTGATGTTACTAAAAATACATTAAACATCCAGCTTCTCTTTGCATAGACGTTGATGAGAAACACCCAGGATGGTCCTCATGCAGAGTGGACTGTGAGTGTACCTGATCTTCTCTGCGTCAAACAGACTCTGAGTGGGTCTCTTGAACTTCTTCCTCTTAGCGATCCAGTCTTTCTACAGACACACAGAAAGAGAGAGAGAGAGAGACATTGGCGTCGGTCGGCTCACTGGATCACGGCGAACAAAGCGTTGTGTTGCTCCTACCAGACTCATCTTGGCTTTGATCCGGTCCAGGTCTATGCGAGGAATCATCTTCAGGGAGATGGTGTTCTGACTCGGCTCCACGTAGTCCACCTGCAGAATAAAAAAAAATAAAACAGTGAGGAGCAAATGACCACGTCTCCTCCCCACTTCCATCTTAAAACATTCTTCTAAACTGCATTTATATATGTCATAATCTATTTGGGTATTAATTGAATTGAATTTAACCTTCAATGACGGCAAGAAATCCTGAAACACCGTCTGGAGAATCACTCATTAAATGTTTTGCTGTGTCATCAGTCGGTACCTGAGCGATATCGTCCTTGTACAGGCCCCTCTTCAACCGGACCCAGGACTTGGGCTTCAGATTGGTGACCTCTTTGACGACCTTGAGGACATCGGTCATCTCTTTGATGGGAACCATCTGCTGGTTCCACAGGCCCATTCTCAGGTTGCCGACGCCCTCGATCGCCGACTTGACGTGCGTCTGCTTGTACGACTCCACATAGATGTAACCTTTGACGTGATCCGGGGCGACCACAGATTTGATCTGCAGAGGCTGTTGGCGAAAAAGGGGGGGGGGGGGGGGGGGGGGGGGGGGGGCTGGTTTCAAACTCACTCTTACAGGGCGGTTGATCTTGTGCAGATGTCTGACTCGCATCTGTTACTTCCTCCACCACTGTTTTACATAAGGAACATCTTGGACTCGCATTATGCCTCCATTAGATTTACAAAGAATGGGCCACATAGAAATGCTGTGTGAAGGATTTTGTGCGATGTTGGAAGCACAGCTACCATCGTTCCATCCACCCTTTCATGTTTTGTAACAAAGCACACATTGCTTTTCATGGGGATGAATAAACTCAATGCCCCATGCTGTACTAATCGTTGCAGGATGGAGCCTAAAATAGCTGAAAACTATTCATCATTTATTGTGCTCTGGATAAAATTACCCCCCTTTTAAATCCCAGACATTTCAAAGCATTTGAAGGTCTTGAGTATCGAAACCTTAAATTAAGACTCTTTAAAAGGTCGCAGGTGGCCCAGCTTTAATCAACCAAAGAAGGTTTTTATCCATCGTCTTCACTGTGACACGAGGCCCCACCGTTTTCTATGGAGCCTAATTTCATGGAAAATGAATCATAAACTGGCCGTGAAATGAAGATTCTCCGAGCTCAGCCAATCAGAGCAGCGCCTTCAAGTAAGACCAAATAATGACGGCCGGCTGCTTACTGTGTCGGTGAACTGGTAGGCGATGAACTTCCTCATCAAAGCGATGGCGGTCGCCCTCTCCTCTCCGATCTGGAAGACAGAACGTGTTTAGAGAACAATGTTTGTGCGCGGCTCTGTACTTTTCCGACGTGATGCGTTTACTTCAAAGACAATACGCACCTTGCATTTGACCGTCCACAGATTGGGATCCCTGAAAACAAAATAAAACAACTTTAACACTCCTGAAAACAGTTTGACCGTGTACAAATACCCATCAAGCCCTCTGCTTGGTGGATCGCCCTTCACGTACTTGACACCAGGAAGTAGCTGCTGCTGCGTGATGTCGTCAGAGAGCTCCTCGGACCCTCCGGAGTGACTGAAGAAAGAAGAGACGATTGAAAAGTGTTTTAAACGCTGGATATTCACGGTGGACGCAGAGCAGATGGTGGAGTCTAAAATAAAGTGTGATCTTTACTCGACTTCATAAGAGGGCCATGAAGTCAACAAATAGTTTGTGACAGCTTGGGGCCGTACCTGAACAAGGATAAAGGACAAAGGTACTCACTGCTCTCCTCCTGAGGACTTGGCATATTTCCTCATGTAGTATTCGCCAAGCGCCTCCTCTCTGGAGTCTCTGAAACAGACACACACACACACACAAACAGTTAGCCAACACACAAAACTAGGCGCACACTGTTGTCCCAAAAAGTGTGGGTGTATCCCTCAATCCCCTGCGTTGCACTAGCAACTCCCCTGACGGAAAACCTTAAATTAATTGTGAAGTTATGTCCAAAAACAGTGTTTGTGTTTTTTTCAATAAAAAATAACTCCCCCTAGTGAGTAAAATGTGATACAAACAAGACAGATCTCCTTTAGTCCGATGTTTGCACTGAAGTTGGACCAACTGATATATAATGGCCCAAACACGGAGGACCTCACAGCAGTGACTTCTCACTTCTCAGGATTAATTAGTTAAAGACTTAAATTCTCCTCATGTGTGAAACAGCCGGAGCATTTGGTTACCTCCAGAGGTTCTGCAGCCGCCTGGATCCCGAGTGATCTTCATCCAGAACCACGTGGTCGATGTTAGACACTAAGAGGGAGAGGAGGAGGGGGTTGGGGGGAGGGGGGATTTTTAACATTTGCCGTCACAAAAACAAACAAACAAAACAAAATAATGAACCGTGATTTATTCCGATCGACTCACCCTCAGCCTCCTCTGCTCAGGACCCGCCAGTGATGGAGAGGAAGAGGAGAATAAGAGAGGAGGAAGAGCGGGTGTACAGCGGTGGGACAAACGAGGGATTAAGAAAGTGAAAGATCAAGGCCATGGAAGAAGACCAGAAGATGAGGCAAAGTTTAGAAAGCAGAGACAGAATGAGAAAGACAAGAAAATTGAGCCATGAAAGGGAAAATAAAGAGTATGAAGGGAGCAGAGGGAGGAAGAGTACAGGATCGGGAGAAGAAGAATGTGGAGAAACAAGAGAAGAGCGTCACAAGAAATCACGAGGGAAAAGAACCAAACAGGATTAAACCACGGCGGGAGGATGAAGAGGGGAAGACAGAAGCAAAAAGACATCAGGCCAGAGCACACAGGAGGAGAGTCGGGCAGCAGCGGCAACACAAAGCATGATGGGAGAAAAAAAACAAAAAACACAACAGATTAATGTCGGCGATACGGCACAGAGAAGCATGAGGCAGGTGGCGGGTTCAAATGGTTTCACGGCGATATTAGAGCAGAAACAAAACGCCACCGGTATCTAACACGACTCGGACGGCGACGTCATTGTTGTTGTTGTTTGTTTTCTTATTGTCAACAAAGCCTGTTGGAGGACCAACAGCACGTTACTGTAGATGCGGGGTAAACGGGGCTGATGAAAGTCCAAAACCCACCGTCATGATAGACTTTGACCGATCATGAAAGCTAAACTAAACCTAATTGTAGGTTTAGTTTAGCTGGCTAACACAAAGTCTGGCTATGCACATTTTGTTAGGCTCAACGCGTCCTTGTCTTTATCTCCGATCCAGAAGCGCCGTCCACGTCACCATTTGACCATTTGGGGGTCCTTTGTGCACCAGTTGTGGTTTTGTTTCTGCTCGGCCTTCACGGACAGCACGCGTAACCAAACACGACGAGTTTCCACCACACCGGTTAGTCCGGGAAAAATAAATAAATAAACGTAAATACAACTTCAACCAGGTAGCAGCAGAGTTACGCAAATGATCACGTAGGGTTCGTGGGAGGTGGGATTACTCCCAACGGATGCAGATGAATGAAACACTCAGCATGCAGGATCACGGCGAAGGTGTTGGACGAAATTTAAAGTTGGACGTCAAAGAAAATGTATTGAATGTATAATTAAAGCATCATTTATGTGTTACAAAGGCATTTGTGCTACAACGTAGGGCTGAACAACCAGAACGTCGCCGGTGATGTGATTTCTTTGTGTTTGTTTTGGATGACCCAAAAAAGAATGGAAGTGATTCTTACGCAACCCCGGAGGATTGGACAGGAGCCAGAAAAGGACCCAGTCAATGTTTGTGGTCGTGTCGGTGGAGAGGGAGAGACAGGAATATTGTTTTGGAACAATGAAAGGTTGTTTGAAGTTTCCCTCAGATCATTATCTCCACAGAGGTGGTCGTTTTACTTCACGAAAATCACGTCAGTGCCAGTAAATGTACAAATTGTTTGTTTGTTTGTGGGGATTGTTCAGTCGTGGCGGCGGACTAGCAGCCCGGTTTCAAAACTACATGGGTAGATTTAGATGTAAGACAAGCTCAACTGTCCCCTGTCATGGAAATCCATCTTATCATTATGGCATAAGGATAAAAAAAAAAAACTCCTTTTGTGGTAGAATTTTACTTCGTATCGATTTCCAGACTTCTCTCTCTCCCCAGCAACACTCCCCAGCTCATCCCTGGGGGAGATATGCATTGAGTCTTATTTTGCTATTTGTAACTTTATTTTCTGGAACTGCTATGGTGTGAAGATTATTGGGGTTCTATGTAATCTTATTATAGGGACCCAACCAGACCAGGTGTTTTTCATGTTGTTCAGCCCTAGTGCAGCCGGAACCGACGACTAGTAAAAAAAGGTTTTCGTAGACGACTAAATGTGTGGAGTGAGTTGTTGCTGTTCAGGGAGCTGGGGATGGATTTGCCCTCGGCGCTTCTTTACGTGAAGCCACAGGCCGGTATCAGATGAGGCGGAGTTAGTACGCTGTGTCGACATGAATTTCACCACACGAATGGACGTTTTACTTTTGGTGTGTTGTTTTTGTTTTTTGGGTTTCGGAGACACATGATAGAATCTGGAAGGAATTTACCGTTAACTGAAGACGGCATGCATGACAGAGAGGAACAACGGTAAAACAGAGAGAGTTCAGTCAGACAAGAAAATACAAGACTAGACAAGCAAACCAGTGTGGTTCAAGTTCACATGTGCTACTAAGGATGAAGCATCTGTTCCAACGCTGAACAATGATTCCACACACAATGGAGAGTAGGAATTACAAACTCTGCCATAGTAAATATTGTGTCTACCCATAACATCAAGTTCCCATCAGATACGCCACTGCATAAAGCACAGGAGCACCGACTGATCTTCTTCATGCCAATCGGTCTCAAACGTTTTATTATTTCCTCTAAGCTGTTTTACGTACGTTCTTGAGAGCGCAAATACTCTCGCAGCATTTCGAACATGAGCGCAGAACATACATGGAAACGTGCGGTTCGCTCGAGAATGCTGTCGAGTGGCTTTTAGTTACGATTCGCAAAAGTTTGTGCATTAAAATAAATAAATAAATTGAATACATTTTTAAAAATCGCAGAAAAGGGCAAGTTTTCCTCAAGAAATAAAGAAAAGTCGCAGTGAAAGGATCTCAAACCACAAGCAAAATAACGTGCACTAAAGGCAAGCTATGTGGGCGTGGTCAGAAATATGTGGGCGTGGTTTAGCTTAGTGGGTGTGGTCCTCTTCGAGGCCAAATGGCTTATCAGTTCTCCATACAGAGCAGCAGGTCAGATAGACCTAAAATAACTGAAATACCGCCGACAGGTAAAGCAGACCTAAATCTACCTTATTAATGGCAGAAAGCCAAACAGGAAATTGCTCAGAAATGTTAATATGAGCATTGAACTACGTCAGGCACACTTAAAATATTTTTCCAGTTTAATGTATCGTTGTTTTTGCAGGTTTGGCTTTTATTTGTTTGTGTTGCACAATGTTCCATCCAACGCTGCACTAAATTGCGGTATTTTCTTTTCCAGAAAAAGCTTAAGAATTCTAAGAATTATCGTCATACAATGATGTAATAATGAGGTGTTTAACTTTTCTTATCTTGTTAATTCATAGTTATATCGCGCTTAAAGCCTGATACTGTGAGGAACGCCACTTTGATTATGCTATTGATCTTTTGATAAAGATCAATGGCATCTGTTATTTGTTCCGGGCCTGAATTCCAGCTTAGCCCAATTTCTAGAACTGAGATTAATATTTCATCGCGTAAGTCTGTTTATAGATTTAAATTTAAGGGAAAATGTATTTAAGTAGTTAAAAAAAGTGTGAAGAATTCTTTGTATATTGCAACATATTATAAAGATAAGTACGAATAAAACCTGTTTCTGTGTTCAGTACTTATTTAATTTATTTTTAAAGAAACGGAATCAAGTTGAGGGAACATTTGAGAGAAAAGGATTTGTTTTATGTGAAGAATGTAATTTTTTAATTTGTTGCTTGAATAAAAGGGTAGATTTTTGTGAATAACTGAAATTAAACATGGATGTAGGAAATAAAGACATATTTTGCATCTATTTTACAAATCTTTAAGTGGTACCAATAATTGTAGAGGCTACTGTAGGTGTTCAATTACAATTAGAGATGAAATATCTTGATAGAGTTTTTTTTTCTTGAGCTAAAACAAAACAAATAAACAACATATTTGAGAATCAATGAAAAGGTCACGCATGAACAGAGCCGTCTCACCGAGATATTGGGTTTAGTGTTGTTCCAGCTCTCTATGCACTCTGTATAGTTTGAGTTGCTCACCTTTCTCCATGATATCTTCAGCTCCTTCTTCCCACTGATCTTCCTCGTCCTCATACTCATCGTCAACGTCTAGACAGGGAGGACAGAAAGAGACAGACACATATTAAAACGGCACCAAATTTCTGGTAATCCCAGAAAAGAAAGCGAGGAGACAATAGGTGCTGACTGAAGGAGCATTCCATCCGTACCAGCCTCATCCAGGATGAACCCTCCGTGTCTCGGCTTCTTCCTGGGACGATCGTCATCGTCCTCCTCCTCCTCTTCGTCATACTCTTCCTCATCATCTAAATCCTCTCCCTCCTCCTCTGCCACTTTGTCGCTGCCCACAGGGCTTCCCGTCTCCTCCTGGAGACGGATGATGGCAATCGTCAATAGAGTACACAATAGACTGGGTTCTTCTTATAATGATATAGAATTGGAAGCAAATTTATTCAATATCCAGTGTATAGTCAGAATATATATAATACTCATGAGCTGCATGCAATAACAGAATCAAATAATAACATAGGAACAGTTCAATTGTGCCTATACAACGGATATAACAAGTGTTTTACTCAATTATAACACCAAAATGTTGGTGTACTAATGACATCTTTAGTCTTTAGCTAAGCCTAAGCTGTCATCCCAGGCAACAGACGTACATTACCCTGAATAGACCCGAATCCCCTGCGTTGTACAAGCAATTCCCCCGACTGAACTCCTTCACTTAAACGTGAATTTATGGCAAAAAAATAAAGTGTTTTCGTGAAATAGCCCCCCAATGAGAACAATATGAACTATTAAGAGTCAAATATGATATATACAAGATAGATCTCATCTAATTGATTTAAATTCACCAGTTTTGGACTAAACTGGACCAACGGCTAGAATATCTGAAAAACTTTGATTTTGGTAAAAATGCAGGCCGCCGTGAGTAATTTTTAGAGTAAAATATGACATAGCAGATAGATCTTCTGAGGTCGATTCGAGCCACGTCACCCATGACGATTCCTGACTCGCCATATCTTATCAGCCTTTTCATCACCACAGGCAACCAAATGGGGCTCAGAGCTCATTCCTGGTGCAGTCCCACCTCAACCTTGTTCTTGAAGGTTTCGGTGGGAGCTCTGCACATCACCCTTATTCTTGAAAATCCACTTCAGTGCACTTTCCCGGGCCTCACTCCTAGGATCATACTGAACAATCTAGTTAAAACCTCCTCTACCCTCTCAACTAGACAACTCCATTCCTCCACCGCTATTTCCCCGTTAAACAAACTTCAGTTATTGTGATAGTTCTTACAGGAGTAGGCAGAAAAAATAGCATTTAATGTTTGATATTGAATGAAATATTTAGTAAATAAGTCTAATATATCATGAGGAATAACACTGCACCAGACGGTACGTTCGGTGGTGCCTCTAAACTATTCCAGCAACATTCGTTCACAAGCTTAGCCTGCAGCCAGTTAGCATCAACAAGTTAGCGGTTAGCACACCTCATTTTCCTCCACCTCCTCGGCCTCCCCATCGCTGCTGCGATCACTCTGGTTGTCCGAAAAGTCACTATCCTCGCTGTCGGACATCTTGTTACCCTGAGTAGACAGTGCAAATGAAATAAAAACACATATTGAACCAGGCAAAGCAACTAATGTTAAGCTAGCCGCCACGACACATCCGGTCATAACAATCGGGATGGCCTAGCATAGCATGCTAACGTAGCAAACTCTGAGGCAACGTAACAGATGTGTGGCAAACAGGTGCAATAAAACATTTACAAAAAGGCCAATATACTGCTGTTTACCTGTTGTAACTCCCGCCTCGATTATATATACAAGCAATTGATAGATAAATGCAGAACCTTGATGGAATCGCAATCCTGTTCCGCGCTGACCGTCACGTGACGTTGCAGCCTGATGACGTCACAAAGGCAAACTTCATTGGCTGGAAATACGTCACGTGAGGAGGTGCCTAAATTTCAGTGGCAGGGTCTATTATTTCATAAATTTATGAAATTCATAACTTCTGACAATTTTGCACTATTGGATGCACGTCGTCGACAAAGTCGGATTATTGTGCAAATACAATACTAATCGTATATCTTGCAAGGCTGTCGGGGATCGTTCAGAAAAGGGGAACCGTCTCGCGAGTTCCGGACTACCAATGGGTCAAGAGAATACGAGGTCTAACATTAATTTTTTTATTCTTACACCAAATTTACAGATTAAACGCTATGGTTAACGGGAAATTACACAAGGATAAACAAATGAATACACACACGCATTCAGTAATTGAAATGGTCTCTTTTTAGGACCGAAGATGACATTTTTCGACATTTCTAAAACTTATTAATGCACCTTTTTTCATGTTTTCTAAATTTATCTGCGTTATCATTTTACATTTTCGACTTTGCAATGTAGAGAAACAACATGATTTCAGTCAAATAAAAGAGAGCCGTCTACTCACTTATAGAAATGTAACACTTTATATAGCATAATTGATAGCACTTTGAGATTTGATCCAAATGTAAAGTGCATTATAAATTAAATGTATTATTATTATTATTATTATTACTTGATAATTATGCTTTGCTAGTTAAAGAAACCATTTCCTTCACTCAAAATGAGATAGTTCAACGTGGTCTTTGGCAAGGAACGATTACTCAGTAATCCCATTTTTTCTCCCAAAACTTTAATCACAGTGATCCTTCTTCACAACAATACTATCTGTAGTACGTCATGACGCAACTACTTCCGCCTATTGCGTCACGCGACGACAGGAAGTCACAGAGTGAATGTTGACGCTGTCCCTGTGCCGGAAAAACAGCTAAATAAATCTCCCATTGTTCGTTTGAGGTTACCCCCGGAGATGAACAGCGTCGGAGAAGCCTGCACCGACTTGAAGCGGGACTACGACCAGTGCTTCAACCGCTGGTTCGCCGAGAAGTTCCTGAAAGGGGATCGCAGCGGTGATCCGTGCACCGAGAGCTTCAGGAAGTACCAGCGGTGCGTGCAGAGGGCCATCAAGGATAAGGACATTCCGATCGATGGGGTGGAGTTTATGGGTCCAAACAAGGACAAACCCGAGAGCTGATTGATGGGAAACGGACTGAACAAAGAAACTAGTCAATATTGATGGGAAACGGACTGAACAAAGAAACAGGTCAATATCGTAGAAGGGGGTCCACGGGGCCATCTGAGCATGCGCAGAATCAGGGCCAAGGATGACCGAGGATGCTGACCCCGAGCTGTTGGACTGTGCTGCAATAAATGCTCATGAAAGGCGTCATCACACACAGAGGAGTTGTTTACCCTAGGTCGTTGTTTTCACACATGCTGCTTCTACTTGTGAAGTTTATTGTTTGTTTGTTCTTTTAACATGAGGACTGTGAGCTGCTGCCCTCGCTGGAAGTTTGATCCTGGAGCTGGACGGATCAGTGCAGCACTAATATCATTTGGGTTCTGTGTGTTTTAAGTGATTTATCAAATAAAGCCAGATCATTTTCTGGTCAAGACCTGCTGCCTTTCTTTATTTTATATTTAATTTTTTGCTACGCTTTGGGAATTAGTATTAATAGTAAGTTATATCCAATAAATACACAAATCGGCCATAACATAACAACATGGGATTAACATTTAATACACCTGTCTGTTTTCGCCACAATAAGCAGCTTCCACAAGACCTCTGACGGCGTGCTTTGGTATCTGGCACCAACACATTAGCTGATATTCCCTCAAATATTGCACGTTGCAAGCTGGCGCTTCCGTCGATCAGACCTGTTTGTCAAGAACATTCCACAGATGCTTGTTTTCGATTGAGATCTGGGGATTCCGGCGATCAAGGCACACCTAGAACTCGCTCTAGTTATTGGCTTTTGTCTTACTTATGGGGGCAACTGCCATTAGGGAACACAGTCTTCCTTTTTGCGTTGGCTGCTAATGCCGCTAGCTGCTAATTGCATTTGTTGCACAACAGTGTTCGTTTTTAAAAAAAACTGCATGGCCGATTTTTCTCTGTTGGCCTCAGAAGTCTCTAAAATTGTTTTTCAATTAAAAAAACAAGAAGGAAGAAAAGAATATCACATGAAGCCTCTGACGCAGCCTGAGAGTTGGATATAAAAACAATAAACTAGGCCTACGCCGTCGTCCCAGACAGCATGGATATATTCCCCCCAAAAGCCCCCAGTCCCCTGCATTTTACAAGCAGTGAAAAGACTCCATATTGACTCAACCTAACTGTTTCCATGAAGTCAGCAGTCTGCTCTAGGATCAAATCCCATAGTGACTTAATAATGAAGATAAAATAACGTAAACTATTTTTTTTTTTTGTTGGATCAGTAATCAAGCAAGAAAGATTTCCTTGTGTCGATTCATGGGAGATAAATTTAGACGCAAGTGGACCGACGGTTCGGAAGTTCCGGATGAAAATGGCGGGGTTTTTTCCCACAAAAAGCTCCCCCTAGTGAGTAACGTATGAACTATAATAATGGAACAAGATAGATCTCCTTGTGTAGATTCATCGGCGCCAAATTTGGACTAAGTCAGACCCAGCGGTTCGGAATTTAGGTCATAAAAAGTGTTTTTGCAAAAAAAAACTCACTTAAAAACACAGAACAGCTCCCCCTAGTGAATAGAATGAAGTAGTTGGCCCCCATATGGGTCTGAACCCAGAACCGCGGGTGACTCAGTTTGAAGATCTTACAGTTTAGTATTACACACCAATGCAGATGGAACCGATGGGGAGCCAATACTTTGGTCAGGCAAGATGCAAATTGCTTCGTGTTTCTGAAGGAAACCAGAAATGTGAGGGTGAGTCAGTAAATAAACGAAAAGTTGGTGCCATCCATCTGGTTTGGTCTGGTTTATTCATGATTGGCCCATAGTTTAACTTTATAACATTTATGCAAAAGTGGTGCATAGTATAATTATATAACGTTTAGACATAATTATCCCATAGTATAACTATATAACGTTTATACATAATTGTCCCATAGTATAACTATATAACGTTTATACATAATTGTCCCATAGTATAACTATATAACGTTTATACATAATTGACCCATAGTATAACTTTATAACGTTTATACATAATTGACCTATAGTATAACTTTATAACGTTTATACATAATTGACCCATAGTATAACTATATAACGTTTATACATAATTGTCCCATAGTATAACTATATAACGTTTATACATAATTGACCCATAGTATAACTATATAACGTTTATACATAATTGACCCATAGTATAACTTTATAACGTTTATCACTTTCGGAACTTTGCCTCCGAAAGTTTTCAGTCCATAATTTCTTGTCCTTTGATCCGATTTAGTCCAAATTGGGTGCATACGCGTCGACTCGAGGAGCTCCACCTTAAATACATCACGTATATTATTCTAATAGTTCATATTTTATTCAGCAGAGGGAACTTGTTCCCAAAAAAAACAGTGTTTTTTGGATACAATTTATTAGCCATCGGCCCCATTTAGTCCAAACTGTCTCTATATGAATCGATTGGAGGAGATTTATCAAATTTGACTGGGATGGTTGATATTTTAATCGATTTGTGGAGCTTTTTTGGACATTACTTCACATTTAACTTTGAGAATTTGACATCAAAGGCCTAGCTGTTAATGAGATGCATGGATTTTTACCGATAAGAAAAAGAAGGGGGACAACATGGAAGGGGTTTTTTCGTCAATTACTCCCACCACTCATGGGATGTATGTCCAAAAGCAGCCGAGAGTGAAACAAAACCAGAACACATGTAAGTAGTCAACTTTAAATACCAAGCTAGAATACAAAAGTCTGATGGTCTCGTTTATCCGGACGAAGTCTTTGGATACAGATCCAGCTGAAAGAATCGTCTAAAAGCTCTGCTGAAGTCTTGCTTTACATCACAGGCATCCTTTCCTGTCGTCTCAGATTCCACCTCTTCACTTCCAGCCTGTGTCATCTCTTTTCTCCGAAAGTCCTGCGGCTGGAGGGACGAGGACTCGGCAGTGTAGAGCCGAGTTCATGGCATGGAGAGTTGAAAGCAGCTGTTCGATAAATATTTTTGTACTTTGCATACTGGAGATCTCACACTGAGCGCACCCGATCTTCTCCGGGGTCTATGGGGGAGAAGAGAGACAAAGGTTTGAAAGAGAATGTTAGGTTTGTTCTAGATGGACCAAACAGTCACAGCCATGTGAAAGAGAAACGGGTCGAGAGCCCCAGGGGTATCGTCTAGGGTCCTTCTTGTTTACATGCTACGTAAATCATCTGCCTACAGATATTTGACTTATGTTGAGATGTGTACAGATGATCCATCCATCCATCCATCCACCCACACGTCCATCCACCCACACGTCCATCCATCCACCCATCCACCCACACGTCCATCCATCCATTCATCCATCCACCCATCCACCCACACGTCCATCCACCCACACGTCCATCCATCCACCCATCCACCCATCCACCCACACGTCCATCCATCCACCCATCCACCCACACGTCCATCCATCCATTCATCCATCCACCCATCCACCCACACGTCCATCCACCCACACGTCCATCCATCCACCCATCCACCCATCCACCCACACGTCCATCCATCCATCCACCCATCCACCCACACGTCCATCCATCCATTCATCCATCCATCCATCCATCCATCCACCCACACGTCCATCCACCCACACGTCCATCCATCCACCCATCCACCCACTCGTCCATCCATCCATTCATCCATCCACCCATCCACCCACACGTCCATCCATCCACACGTCCATCCGTCCATCCATCCATTCACCAACGCATCCATCCATCCTCAAACCCACTCATCCATCCATCCATCCACCCACACGTCCATCCGTCTATCCATCCATCCACCAACGCATCCATCAATCCTCAAACCCACTCATACATCCATCCATCCTTTCACCCACATGTCCATCCATACATCCACCCACACGTCCATCCATCCACCAATGCATCCATCAATCCTCAAACCCACTCATCCATCCATTGATCCACCCATCCATCGTTCTATCCTCCACCATCCATCCATCCATCCACCAACGCATCCATCAATCCTCCCCCATCCATCCATCATCCTCCAACCATCCATCCACCCACCCATCCATCCACAAACCCATCCACCCATCCATCAAACCATCCATCCATCCACCCACAAACCCATCCATCCATCCATCCTCCATCCATCCATCAAACCATCCATCCATCCACCCACAAACCCATCCGTCCATCCATCCTCCATCCATCCATCCATCAAACCATCCATCCACCCACCAATCCATCTTTCCATTCTCCATTCATTCATCCATCCACCCATCCATCTTTCCATCCATCCATCCATCCATCCATCTATCCACCCATCCATCCATCCATCCATCCACCCATCCATCCACCCATCCATCTTACCAGAGACAGTCTTCACCCGAAAACATGTATAATATGTAGAATTGAAATGATTTACAGTGATGAGTGGAGGCTGGGTTTGGAAGAGAGAGACAACAATGACTTAACAGTACATGAAGGGGCGGGATCAGTCCCTGCCCACACACACACACACACACACACACACACACACACACACACACCGCGGAGAGTCCCTTTTACCGTTTCTAACTTCGTGGCAAGGTTTTGAAGGTTTCTCCCCAAACTGTAATAATTAAGAGCAATGACGTCCCACTCTTGGATGAGGACTGCAAATTCCTCAGCGAAGCATTTGATGGTGGAGTAGGGGCATTTCTGCTGGAGAAAGAGACAGACAGGCCTTGAAGCTGATGACAACCACCTCGGTAGACCAACAGTGTGTCCCAAACGCCCGATGTCTTCTTAATCGGCTTGTTGGAATGATTTGAGAGAACAACTAAGCTCAGGATTTATCCCAACAAAGATTAGCAGACAGACACCTTGCCTTGTAGAAACGCTACAAACGCTTGCTATTGTAGTTCTTGGATCCAAATTGGTCTTCTAGTCTCCTGGTGCCGGCTGAGAATCTAAGATTTGGGGCTGGAACCAGATAGTAATCCAGGCTGGATGAATTCTAAAGAGTGTCAATTGATATCTAGAACCATCCTGAACTTGTTTCATTGCTACAGTTTGTGTACCGTCTCATTCCTCCCCTGGTTCTTACCCGACCAAATGTGGGTAATCTTATCTTAGGCTTTGAAGGACACTATCTAGCTGGACCAGAACCAGGCTTGGGGAGTCTAATTTTAGATTTGTTGTGGTTTGATTTCAACCCAAACTGTACGAATAAATTGTCTAAAGCAGCACGGTCCGATCGTCGCGCATGACTTGAGTGCTGACACTGTACGGTCGGTTGGCTCCTGCAGCCCGTTGTAGCTATTGACAGTTGTAGCTATTGACAGTTGTCACACAATTGCTATGCTAGCAATATGCTAACAAAAAGAAGAGGCGCCGACGTATATGAACTCGGAAATGGCTTGGACGACCTATGGAGGTAGGCGAGCTACGTTTGGTTGTATAGAGTGTTAACTTGATAGCTAGCAAAGCCCTGACAGCTAAGCGCCTTTCTTTTCCTTCCTTGCCGTGCATTTGCTACCAGCCACAACCTGCACTTCCTACTTCACGACAACCTGTTATTTATTGTCCACAGGACGTATCGTGCTGCCAAGGCAACTCGGATGCTCGGTAGCCATGGGGATAATGGTCCGCGAGCCTATTCTAAACCAACGGCACCAACTTCGTCTCCACGTCGTTCTCAAGCAGGAAAAGATTTCAGATGCAAGTGGACCGATCGCACCAATGTTCAAGGCAGTGGGATCTGATAGTCTGATGTTGACGTTGTTGAGTATGAACAATGCAGCAATGTCTTACAAGAAGGGGATCCGCCGTTGTCAGGGGACTGTTGACCCTAAGCCAGTTTTTCAGACCAACAACTCAAGAGTTGAGACATGGACTAAAACAAGCGGCGCAGGGTTATCCTGAAAGTAAACCTGCATTTGTTACAGTTGGTCCGCGATCAAAAATGGCAGCATTCACTACAGAGGAGCTGCTATCGGTGTGAGAAAATCAGGAATGATTTATCCAACACGGATATCTCAAAAATCTCTGCTTGTTGCCAAAAGCCAAATAATACTGATATTGGATTTTTTTTTTTTTACATCGTCTGACTGAGACGATGTTATTCAACAGCGGCTGGAAAGAACAGCCAATGGAGCTGGAAATGACGGACAGATGACGCGGTGGGAGGCTCATCTGTGTCGCTCATGACGGCGTGATTCATGCGTGGACTGGAAACACGGATAATAACTAGAAAAAAGTACAACGTGCAAATCTCTGCCAAAACAACAGCAGTAACCTCGGTTTAGAAAGAAATTGAAGCAGATAGCAGAAATAGTCAAAAACGGCTGTATAGCGTCAAACCAGACTCAAAGCAAGCGACAAATGGCTAAATGGTATCGACAGGAATCATCACCGAGAGGACGGTTCCTCGGGTTGAAAGTTTAACTTTTGGCATGTAAAAGGGACGTTAAGCTTCAAAGTGACAAAATGCGGGGTTGACGGATGATTCTGGCACATTGTGGAGAGAGGAAATTCCTCCGGCACACCCACACAAGCTGATGCACGTCCCAAACTTGTGTCCGACTTGTTGGGAGCTATCCTATTTGGTATCAGCTATATCTGCAAAATATTATACTTGAGGAATGCAAGAGCTTACGAGGCTCCCAAAGTTTTGTCCCTTGAAATATTTGTTCCCATCCATCCATCCGTCCGTCCGTCCGTCCGTCCATCCATCCATCCATCCATCCATCCATCCATCCATCCATCCATCCATCCATCCATCCATCAATCAATCAATCAATCAATCAATCAATCAATCAATCAATCAATCAATCAATCAATCAATCAATCAATCAATCAATCAATCCATCCATATCCATCCATCCATCCATCCATCCATCCATCCATCCATTTCCCTTTGCTTATCCAACACTCTCGAACTCCTCCTAGAGAACCCCGAGGTTTTTCCCAGACCATATTAGATAAATAGTCCGTCCAGCTTTGTCGGGGCCTTTGGCAAAGCAGTCTAAGGTGAGGAATCGGACTAAGAGCCATCCAAGACGCCAATATATAGGCACCAAAGAAGTTGTGAGACCGAGCCCGGCTACACCAAGAAGAAAGAGTGGAATGGTGAGGCACTTCAAAACGTATCATACCGTGATGAACGTATCAGTCTACTTTTGGGTCTCATGAAAAAAAACTAATTTCTAAAAAACTCTTTGGAAGAGCCGTGAACAGCCGAATAGGGCCAATAACCAGGGTGATACTATTCACACTTTTATTTCTTGCATCCTTACAGAGGCTTAACCAGTTCCAAGAAAGGTCCACTGCTCGACCTTGAACCAGGGTCACGCTAGCCGTTGCACAAGGCGGCAGGTGATTCCTCAACCATGTCACATCGATACGTCAAGCGGTAACGGGGGAGTACGCCGCCTGCTGTCATTGAGCACATCAAGCGTGCGTTGAGGACAGTAGTGAAGCCAACCCTTTACTTTATTTTGTTCAGCAGGCGAGAAGGAGGACAAGAGTAACCCGTACTTTCTCAAACCACAGGAAAGTTGAACGCTAAAGCGGCGGAGCAAGGCTGGCGCGTTTCCCTTTGAACCATGAACATGTTTCAGATGAGATGAGAAGGCTGTGGCCTGAGGGGAGGAAGTTGTTGTTGGATGATGATTAATATCGGCACCTAGGTAACTTCTCGACAAACCCAATCAGACGCACAAATCTCCCACAGACGCACAAATCTCATGACTTTATTAGGACTTGGACCGCAGACCACATCCCAACCAACTGCTTTGCAGAACAGTTGGCTGCTGTTGAAATAGCAAGTTTAAGCACATCTTTGAGGAGATTCCCCTCAGGATATAACCACTAGCCTTGCATCACACCTCCTTTCACATTTCACAATGTGAAGGTTGAAATCGTTTTCAATTTCCACGGGGATACACGGCCACTCGCCCGGACCGAACCGTCGACACCACCCACGTGGTGAAACGGAAATGCATTGCAACATTTACACTCGTGTCGCAATCAAACAGCAAGTAGGAAAATGGTTCTGCTTGAATCCTTCGGTGAAAGGATGATGTTTGGAAAGGCGCTGAATAAATCGCTGGATAAATCTTTCTTCAGAAAACGTTTAAACTTCTTGATGGGTGACACCACGGCCGTCTCAAGGTGGGTCGAGAGTGGACTTTTGTTGAAATGACGAAACCATTAGATTTAGCGGTAAATATCGATAAAGTGCGGGATTCAACCCTTTTGACACAGCCTTTAAGTTTTCGACAGATGTGCTCGGATTCTACCAGAGTCATTCTGGGATGGCTCTGGTACAATCTCTACGCATTCCTAGAATGTCAGTCTCGGAACGCTCCAAATACGTTTCCATCGGCGTTCATTCATCCGTTGTTTTTGGGGTTTTTTTTACCACTCGAACATTTTGAACAACGGTGATCGAGATTTTCTGAGTCTTGATGACGACTGGACTGAGTTATTCGCCTACGTGCCAAACCCATCCTGTAGAGTTGGTAAGCCTATTCACCTACTCTGGAACCCTTAAAAACCCTCCGCAACTTAGGAGACAACAATTGCAAATAGACAAAACGCACGGAAATTAGGAAAACAGCTCATATTCAATTGGACAACACACCTGCATTTGGAGAACATGCCGCAAATACCACCACACATGTTTTAGAAAACACGCTCAAAAGCCACAATATTCGGTAAAAAAACATACTGCAAAAGCCGCTGCACATTAAGAAAACAGGCTGCAAAAGCCACAACACAACCTGTTGCGAAAACAGGCTGCAAAAGCCACAACACAACCTGTTAAGAAAACAGGCCGCAAAAGCCACAACACAACCTGTTAAGAAAACAGGCCACAAAAGCCACAACACAACCTGTTTAGAAAACAGGCTGCAAAAGCCACAACACAACCTGTTAAGAAAACAGGCCGCAAAAGCCACAACACAACCTATTAAGAAAACAGGCCACAAAAGCCACAACACAACCTGTTTAGAAAACAGGCTGCAAAAGCCACAACACAACCATCAGGAAAACACGTTGCAACTAGTACTATACATTAAGACAACGAGTTGTAGAAGACACAACACAATGGAAGTGTTTCCAGAGGACTCCTGTTAGCAATGCACAGTTCCGAGTTAGAATGTAAGTGTTTAAGATTATTTTTGATTGCATACATTCTAGCTCATTTCCCAACATCCCCGATTTACGTTTATGGAGCATTAACGTAAGTCGCAACTGCTGCGAAAAAAAACAACCGCGTCCTGATGTGCGCGTCGCTATTTGGCGTCCCTGTGGAACCACTTCCGTTGTGCTACGGTTTTTCTCAGCGTGTTTTTTTCCCCCTAATATCTTTCGTTGTCGCTTTTTAGCAGAGTGTTTTCTTAAGATGTCGCGTTGTGGCATTTGCAGCGCATTTTCCAAATGCTGTGTTGTCAAACTGATGAGGAAAAAACATTTTCTCGTGTTTTTTTGTGTTTGCATGTGTTTTCTTAAGTTGCAGCATGTAGAAAAACATCCATTGTGGTCTTTTTTCGAAAAAGAATTGTGTCCGTCGGTTAATGATCTATAGAACCGGGCGCAGAACCAGTCCACTTCACATTTTTTCAGCCGAAAGAAGAAAGGAACCACCTTGAGTTCTGATCTCACGCCGCAGATCTCTGGATATCTACAGCAGCTGAATGGATTCAATCGTCCCGCTGTTTGTATTTCACCGTAATGCTTTTCCGGTCCCTTAAGTCAACCTACCACAAACTCTTATCCAGTTTATGCAGGAGTAAGAAAGTTTTCCCAACGTGTTCAGCCCTTTTTTTTTTAATGCTTTAACATGCTTGTGCAAAGTACGGATCTGAGACCAGGATAGATTGGCCACTTTTTTTTTTTAAATGTCTTTCAGATTTCGCAATATTCTACACATGCATGGGTTTACATCCAGGTGTGTGCGTGCAGAGTCAGATTTCAGGGACAATCAAGAGGTTTACAACTCAAGTGATAAGTAACTGTGAGGAAAGTCATACCGCGTAGTCCTCCATGGTGGGTGTGTACAGTCTGGATTCCAATAAGGTCTGAAGTGGAAGAGAAAAACAGAACGGCTGAGCACAGCTAAAAAAAATACATGTTCACATACACATGGAGAATATTTCTACTTCAGTTATTGTGAGAAACCACTGATCTAACGTTTCTCTCTGCCAGTATTAGGCTGGCAGGGAGAAGCGGTAGATCATTGGCAGTGGCTAACAGACCATCAATCAAATAGCTTGCCATGACACGAAGAGACATTAGTGGAGGAAGGGTGAATTCTTCTATTCATCCTTTCCATCGACATTTTCATTATGTTTGCAGCTTGTTTCTGAATGTCATTTGGTATTTGCAGTGCATTTTTCCCGATGTGCTGTGGCATTTGTTTGTTGTATTTTTTGCGTGTTTTGGTACTTTTATTCATGTTTTAAGTTATTTACAGTGAGTTTTCCTCATATGTTGGTACGTTTGCAGCATGTTTTCTTTACGAGTGAAGTAATTTACAGCGTGTTTTCTTTATGAGTTGGGGGTATTTACAGTGTGTTTTTCTAATGACGAGGGAAGTCTGCCATGCATCCTTTTTTCTTTAACATGTTTTTGTTCTTCCTTTGTTTACATTTACATCACGGCAGAACGGATTGTTACAATCCTCTATTTTGCAGGTTTGTCGTCACCTCCTCTATATTCACCTCCTCTATCGTCACGTCCTTTATTGTCACCTCCTTTATCGTCACCTCCTCTATCATCACCTCCTTTATCGTCACCTCCTTTATCGTCACCTCCTCTATCATCACCTCCTTTATGGTCACCTCCTTTATCGTCACCTCCTCTATATTCACCTCCTCTATCGTCACCTCCTTTATCGTCACCTCCTTTATCGTCACCTCCTCTATCGTCACCAACTTCTTTTTTTTCTTCAGTCTTTGCTGCCCTCCCCACACAAGGTGAAGGAGTGAAAGACATACTTCACATTTGCTCGACTTCCTGTTTGGTTGGCGCCTTAACACACGGATACTTTTTATTAATAATAATAATAATAATAATAATAATAATACATTTCATTTATAATGCATTTGACATTTGGATCAAATCTCGAAGCGCTAAAAACTGATTCGCTTCCAAACAGACACTCTATGATTTGCGAGGAGAAGGAGTGAGAATGATCTCCAGAGTCTTCAGAAGCCCAGAGATCCAGTAATGATTGAAAACTTAAAACAGGAATAACGCGTCGGAGCCTGTTCTCCTTCACTCAGGCGTCACTCCATCAAATAGAAAATAAGTCAAATGTAAGGAAAGTTGTTTTTGGACCCACTTGAAATCTCTGGGATTCTGGATTCTGAATCTTATGATCCGTGAAGAGCCACACTTTTTTTTTTTTTTTTTTCTGGCATTTTAAAACCCATTTCCTCGACTCCTTAAAGCCGGTGCTGCCAAAGGTTTCCGGAAACGTTTAGCATACTAAACGTTTCGGGGGTCCCATCGTGACGTCATTTCTCCTCCATCGTCTCCAGCAGCTGCAGCCAGATTTAAAACCTGAGCAGGTACTGATTGACCGACTGACGAAGACGAGGCTCATACCAAGTCAGTTTTATTGAGCAGGGAATCGACCAGGGCGATGGTGCCAACAGGGCATATTTGGGGGGAGGCCTCTGACGTCAGTGCGAGCAGACAGATGAAACACAGTTTCACGCTCGCAGCATTCAGCCTCGCCGTCAGCATGGCCCGTCTGCCTCACGTCATCCTCTCTCTCTCTCTCTCTCTCGCTCTCTCTCTCTCTCTCACGGCTACATTCTCAGGGAGACCCAGCCGCTCAGGATTTTTCTTCCCCCTCGGGTTCAGACCGGGGACCCTTTCCTCTGATCGACGAAGACCCTGCGATCCTTCAACGCCTCTCCGACGCCTCCGAGCGAGGCAGCATCTTCCAGACTAATGAGAGGAGATGAAGAGTTCAAAGGCTCCATGAAGAGAAGTTCACATGACGATATAATCCAACATGCATGTGATATAAAGAAAAGCTCTTCAAGTCATTCAAAGCCCGACCGACGACGTTTCCTCTCGGGTCTTTCAGTCCACCTGCAAACACACCAGCGGAAAAGAGAAGTGGAGGAGAAAGTTTCCCTCCAACTGCAGCTGACCTCTCCTCCTCCTCCTCCTCCTCCTCCTGGGTTGCTTACTTGCGTCCCCACCTGGTTCTCCAGCTGCTGACACTCTGGAGGACATTGACGATAGAGCTTGACTCTCCTTCGTCCTCTTCACTCACTCTCTGACTCGCTTTTCTGGATTAACTTCCTCTTTCATTTTATTCCTCCTCCCCCCCTCCCCCACTCCTCCTCCTCCTCCTCCTCCTCCACCCCCTGTGATAAACGTGCCACTCCCAAATAGGCACCAATATTATATTACAATGTAAGATTTTTTATTTTTTTGTCCTATTTGAATTTTGATGGAATAATAAAAGCCTTTCATGTTTTAAGCCGAACAAATTGCCTTGGATTTCTTTCCGGTTCCCAAACGATGTAACAAACTTTCTCGGGCCAAGCTTTGACGCAGGTGTAGACACGACACAGCGTGGCGGAGCAGGTGCAATTAGAAATATTTCCTATAAACCAAAAGGGGCACGAGGAAAAAGCGGAGGATCCAACCGGAATAACCCAAAAAAAAAACACAGACTTAGACTGTAGAGCCTTTTGGCCACACCCCCTTCCTGAGATCCATATGCAGCACTTTGAGATTTGATCCAAACTTAAAGTGCATTATAAATTAAATGTATTATTATTGTTATATGCAATTTGCTCGGCCTTTAGTCCTTGACATGTATGCCAATTATCCCGAACTTTGAAGCGAGTTTGACCTTTAAAAGGCGTCCTCTTCCTGTTTGCCATCGTTTGCCGAGTCGCTACGGCAACAGGATTAATGCAAAAAGAAACAACTAATCAAAACGTGAACAGCAGTACATTATCAACTGGTTTTGAGTTATCGCACCAGATTTTTTGAATTGTTGCTTTCCTGACCAAATTTGAACTGTTTGAGATTTATTAAACGTTTCCTGTTACCACTAGGAGGCGCTATGACCAAATGTGTAGGTGTCTTCAAGGCGGGACTTTAATCCAAAATGAGATATTTGGTGTAGATCAGACAAAAGACAGTGGACTGTGACAATTTTGTCTTTTATGGCGAGATCGCAATATTCGCCACCCTAGGCGTTCCAGACGGTTAAACGATATGGCTTTAGAATGTCAATGTCAATTAACCCAATTCGATGTGGACTGGGTCAAAACTCTAGGACTAGATCATTAAAATACCTGGAAAATGCAACAAAAAACGCCTTCGAATCGCACATTTAATTCAAAACGCTTGACTTTCTGTTTGGTTGGCGCCTTAGCATGGAGCCATTCGAGGGGAAGTATGATAACGAGGTTCTTTCTCAGGCCCCAATTAAAAATATAAGGCCAGAGTTTTAGTGCGAAACAGCAGGAAGAAGAACAGCAGGACCCTTATTCCAGGTTCAAACTCGGGCACGAAAGAAAAAAACTGATCGGTTTCAACAGGTTCCTCGCACGCTTTTGAGCTCAGGCGCTCGTAATCCTGATGGTGACCCACTTGGGAAAGTTTTTTGTTTTTTTTTGGCGTCTGGAGAAGACGCTGAGATACAGACGCCTCCAGTTTTCAGCGTCAGAGGTGAGAAACAGGATGCGGTCACTTCCTGTCATGTCTGCACTGATGTGAATCTGCAGGAATACATTCAACCACCCACATCTCTGATTCAGAACCTGGACTCTTTCACTGTATGGACCTGGACTGTTTCACTGTATGGACCTGGACTCTTTCACTGTATGGACCTGGACTGTTTCACTGTATGGACCTGGACTGTTTCACTGTATGGACCTGGACTGTTTCATTGTATGGACCTGGACTCTTTCACTGTATGGACCTGGACTGTTTCACTGTAGGAACCTGGACTCTTTCACTGTATGGACCTGGACTGTTTCACTGTGTTAACCTGGACTATCCAACCGGACATGAATAGTGCGTCTGTAGTGTAAGGGGTGACTCTACTTCACCTGAGATGTAATGACATCACCATAGTTCATAGGAGATGCAATGATATGAATTGAATGCATGTGATGTTCCTCTGTGATGTAATGATTTGGCTCTAGTGCCTATATAATAATAATAATACATTTCATTTATAATGGACTTTACATTTGGATCAAATCTCAAAGTGCTACAAAGTAAAAGCTACATAGTGTTATGATGTGGTATGATAGTGTCTCTTTGATGTAATGATGTGGCTCTAGTGTCTCTTTGATATAATGATGTGGCTCTAGTGCCTCTGATCACATGTTGAACCATCCCTGATCTGGTTCTACACAACCCAGAACCAACAGCGTGTTCACACTGGTGTAAAAGCGACAACAAAGCCTGAACCTACAGTTAAGTTCAGTGGAGTAAGTTAACGGCGAGGAAGAAGCAGGAGTCACTTTTCTTTGACACCACATATCTTTATTGTCCCAACAGATCACTCACTGGAGACTAAGCTGGTTAATATTTCCCTTTTTTCGGTTTCTCCAGGCATCGTGACGTTCTCTCCACTTTGCACCATCGCCCTGCAGATACCACACATCTGTCGAGTTGTTTTGAAATATTTCTTTTACAGCGTTCATCCATTTAAAGTTCCATTCAATTTAAAATTGAGTCATTAAAGGAGATTTATTATCCGTAAAAAAAAAAAAAAACAGTCTGGAAGAAGTTTGATTTTCATAACAGAATAAAACTTTATCTCTTCTCTCATCACTGAACATGTTTTTTTTGTTAACAGAAAGAGATTTAAAAGTTCAGAAACAAATGGTTGCACGGAGGCATTAAAAACCGCTGAGTCATCAGTTTGAACTGATACGTCTTTAAAACTTCTGCCGGTCATTGTTGACTTTCTGGTGCAGCTTTTGTTGTGAAGTTCAGGATACGAGGTTTCCGAGTGACACTGACAGCAGAGGGGTATTCCAGACAGCTGGTTCGGTGGAAACTCTGACTTTTTTAAACCTAAGATGAGGGACACTCATCTCTGGTTTCCTAGAAAGCGAGCTAAGTTAAACTCGGAGTCAGTTACTGCGGCAGGTTTGCTTCAACAAAGCCTGAGTTTGTTCCAGACTCCTCCTACTTTCGGAACTTTCTGAGCTACTTTTTTCCAGCTGTTGTCAAATTAAAGATTCATGTAATTTATCTGAATCTCCAATCGTACTTTTACAACGTCGGTGAATATTTGATATTTAAGCTACTGAAAAAATACAAAAACTGACTGATATTATAAATATGATTAAAACCAAGAGTGAGAATCAACCATGAACTTTTTCTGCCATCCATCGGGTTTATTCAAGTCGGGGGTCGCGTTGGCAGCAGTCCACGCAAGATATTCCAGACGTCCCTCTTTCCCAAAACTCTGCCTAATAACCATTGGTCCCATATAGCCCATTTTTGGAGCTAATAGTTTATTTTCTACTTCTTTTTTCTACCATGCAGGGGACGGGGGGGCTTTTTCGGGGATATTCCAATGCTGTTGGGGACGACAGCCATGTGTTTTATTTTCAGCTACTTTCACGTGTTCCGAACTCTTAATTGAAAATAAGAGTATTTTGAACATCATTCTGCCACCTTGTCGCACACAATACTCAGAGAAAATGCAGTAAAACTCGCAGATACATTCACTCAGGCAGTAATCTCCTTCCACGCCAGCTTTTTTTTTCTCCTCCGCTAATGAAGCTACGTTTTTTCTTGTTTTTTCTATATCTGCTCTTGAGTACATTGAAGCTTACGTAAGTAAAGCGGCCACGGTGTTTCACCGGTTGCCATGGTGAATGACGGTACCTGACCTCCATCGATGACGGCTTTCGATGAGCTTAAGTCCGACGTAGCAAGCTGGAAGATGATTGAAGCAACTGAGATCAGCTGTTCTAGAACTGAAAACTCAAGAGTTTCGCATCACAGGGTTGAACTTTCTGGAATACCCCCCCCCGGGGGAAAACCTAACTGAGTAAACCAATAAGTGGACAAAGGAAACACACAGATATTGGTCTGAAGTTAAAGAAGAACATGCAGACACGTCATTTCAGACAGGCACAAACAAACACACATGATGGACACTGTGCAAAATACCAACATTACTCGGGGGGATAATAAGTGCCAAAGAGAATAAGACTGATCTCATAAATAAACAATAAAATTATAGGAATGAATGATAAAATGGTTAGAAAGAAGATTATTAATATCCACAGTTATCAGCGGCTTGAAACACGAGCCGGACCCGAACGGCCGGACAAGGATGTTTGTTCAAAAGAATATTAAAAAAATGACACAGAAACAAACAAGAACACATTAAGCGACCGAGATTGCGTTGAGTTCTAGTTGGACTCTTGACCTTCAGCATGTCTCTGTTTGCGGGATTATCCAAATGTGAATACTCCAGCTCTTTAAAGGCTATAATTTACCACTGGAACTGAAGTGTCTAAAGGGAATACTTCCTCCAAGAGGTCATTGCAGCCACAAAGAAAGGGTCCAGCACCATTCAGACACTGGACTGAGCGATGGGCAAAAGTGTCATGTCGTCATTTGGACAACCACCATTCATCACTTCCAGGAGCGGACATCAAGATGGACGCCCAACAACTCATTTAAACCTAACGTTTTAGAATATTTATGAGGCAGTCCCGTAACTGTCCAAAGATGAGACAAACGCATTCGGTGGTCTTTTGTGGAATGCTTTTGTACGATAATTCTCCAGAACCATCCAGCCCCTAAGGTTCCGTTTGTAGTGGACAATCCATCCGACCCCTAACGCATCCCATTACCTTGAAGGTAATATCTGGAAAATCAGAGTCAACAACATTCATTATGTCTCTAAGTTTCTACTTTATTCCCAGTCAGGTGAGGAGTTCTCAACATGGTGGTCCCACGGTTGTGGAAGAGAGCAGTTCTGAAAGTCCAGGCAACTGAAGCACTTCTTGCTCGTACTTTTTGTCTCATTGATACAAAGCGGCTTCACTAGTGCACTTATCGTTTTTTATTCCGTCTTGTCTTGTTGGCGGGAGACATCTTTCATATTCTCATAGCCAGTTCTGCGGAAGAGGGGAAGGAAGGTTTGAAAGTCCATTTATGCTTACTCTCCTCGCCACCTGCCCCTTTCCTGGTCCTCCGGCTCCAGCACCATTCTGCAAGGTTTGGGTCAGGCTGACTTGGGCGGTACTGAAGGAGGTTATCCGGCCACTTCCAGCGATCTGGAGGTTGACTGTGGTGGCGTAACTAGTCTTGTTTGTTTGTTTGGTAGGCGACAAATGGGCTAAGGGTAGGGCTGGTGGGCTTGAGGGCAAAGAGGCAGGAATTGTAGAAGGTCCTGTGGCAGCAATAAGGACTTGAGGCTGTGGTTGGACTTGGGAATGGTTATTGCTGGGAAGGTAGGGGGCAAGTGGAAGGGAGTTCATGCCTGAAGGGCAGAGGATTTGTTCGTGGGAAGGTCGTGCAACATAGGCGCAGATTAGCTGGCTACGACAATGACCCTCTTCTAGCTCTGGGTCTGCCCACTCTGCCTGGCCATCAGATGGAATGGGAGAGTTGAGGAATGTGTGAGACAGGGAGGAGGTAGGAGAAGGAGGGGAGGTAACGGTGATTGAAGAAGCACTTTCATCAGGGCTTTCAGTTCTATTGTATTTGATTGAAAGCTCTCGCACATCTGGCCAAGGTACGCTGGTGAAATGCTGCGCACCATGGGAGGCCTTTCCTGGGGTAAGCCTACCATCTGAGAGTGGGGACTGAAGCCCCGCTTGAGGGCTGATGCAGGAAGGTGAGCCACCATAGGAGGACCATCCACTCTTTGGACTGGTCGGAAAGGACTCTGACTGGTCAAAGGACGCTCGGCCAGTGGGATTGAAACCAACAGACCCACGACTGCTGCCTACCCAAGAATGGCGCTGTCCACTGGAGTTGCTCCAGGTTGGACTGGAAGGAATATCTGATAGATTGGAGGGGAAAGATCTACGTAGGGATTGAGATGTTGCTTGAGATGCAGCAGGACAGGGTGAAGAAGTGGAGGAGGCTCTCGAACTGCGAAGTGGGACCAAAGAAGTGGGGCCAGAGGCATTATCCGATGTTGGTGAGCCTAATGAGGAAGAAAGGGAAGAGGAGGGAGAGGGGGAAACATATCTACAGTTTCTAGGTTGAGGTGTTGCAACATTATTTGTCCAAACATTCACTGACACACCGATAGGAGGTGGAGAGAGTATTCGGGGGCTCGCACAAGATGAAGACAGGCCAAATGCGGAATTTGCTGAGGAGGCCCTCGGTAGGTCCAAAGTGAGTCCTAGTTGATTACGGGCACTATCCGGCCGGGTACTCCGGGGGTGGGGGGGTTTATTTGCCATGGGCGATGAATAGTTATGCTGAGAAGGTGGTGAGCAAAGGCGAGCAAACGAGGCTGGAGTTGGAGAGGGAGTAGGAGATTGAACCCGTGAGCTGGGTTCGGATGCAGAGAAAGGTCGAGCGATACGGTTGTGTGACCCAGACCAGAGAGGATCCTGGGTTTGTTGCGTTACTGTGGCGTTAGTGCTACCATTAGCCAGCGGGCCACTCTGTGGACTTGGTGACCAACCGCCATTCGTGACTGCGCGGTTAACGCTACAGCTGCCGGCGTTGTTAACATGGCTGTTCGTTGAGGTTCTACCGGCTAAGCTAACGCTGTTATTGTTGTTTGCATTCTTTGATAAATCATTTTTGGAGTGGAGACCTGAGAACCGAGGGGAGGAGGAAGAAGAGTAGGGAGGCTGAAGATGGGTCGGACTCATAGATGGGGAGGGAGAGTGTTGACAAAGAGAGGGAGGTGGTGACTGCATGAGAGTCGGAGAAGAGCAAGACGACCAGAGAGGGGAAGGTGCACACCTTGGATGTTGGTGCCCATCTTTAGTGCACCCAAGCTGGGCGTGCACAGGTGCGCGGGAGGCCTGCTGACCTGGAGGCAGTCTATGGGATGGTGAGTGAAGTCGTAGTTGAGAGGAGGGGCTTTCGATTACTGTGTATGTGGGTGGGGCTTGTTGCAGAACAGTGTTCTTTCTTGCAATACTCTGACAGATGGACTGGCTGATACAGGACGCAGCTAATGATCTGGTGAATACAGAGGAAGAACCAATGGGGGAGGAGCATGGAGGAGAGCGGAGAGAAGAAGGTGGTGTAGGGGAGGAAGGAGGACCTACTCTTATGGATGATGATCTTCCTGAAGAAGCGGGAGTGAAAGCGGAGGGGGGTGCAGGAGAGGTGGTCGGGGGAGCTTGCATTGAGGATCCCCTCCAGGAAGAAGGACAAGAAGAGAAACAAGGAGGGGTCAAGGAGGCAGTGTTGAGGGAGCATTCTTCAGGGGTGGGAGAAGATACTGAAACGACCCTGAATGGCGAGGAGCAAGGGGATGTGAGGACAGAAGATGAGGAAGGGAGAGTTCTAACAGGGGAAGAGGGACAGTTTCTGGGGTTGGGTCTGAAGGCTGAGGAGGCCATGCTAAGATCTTTGTCCTGGCCAAGGGTGGTAAAAGCTGGGTTATGTCTCTCCATCAGGTTGGAAGTCTCAAAGGAGGTTTGGAGTGTTGGACGGCTACTTGAAGGGATGCTGCAAGTTGGCAGGTCGGTGCAGGGTTTCAAGTCCTGCTGGTCTGGTTCCCTGGAACGGAGAGGTAAACACAGTTTTAAAAAGAGAAGACATTTTTACAGACCTTTAGCCTTGATTTGTCTTTTACTACAGATGCAGTACATAAGCAATCCCCCTGATGGAACTCCTCGAATTAAATGTGAAGATAACAGAAAAATGTGACATTTCCGAGTGGAATATAAAAGATAGATCTTCTCAAGTCGATTCCAATGCACTACAATTTAGAATAAACCGGACCAATGGTTGAGAAATACTGGCCCAAAAACCTCAAAGCCCCAAATAAAGCTGGAAGTGTTGGAAACGTAAGAATGACCTTTCCAAAAAATCAATACTCGTGGATTTTTGTCCACCCACCCCGTCGCACTTAACTTAAACTCCTGCATCTCCTCCACCTGCATCTTCTCCATCCTCACCGCTCCACCTGGGTGATGTTCAGAGCTGCAGCAGCTACTGAGGTATAAAGCTGAGGGGCCAGAAAAAACTGAAGAGCCGGGAAAGAGTCGTGGATCTGTCACAGATCATTTCTGACACTCGCTTCTTCACCTCCTTTACAAACTCCCCACCTCTACTCCTTCATCCTCACCGTTCCTCCTACCTCCCTTTCATTCTTCTTCTCTACAGCGCATACCTCCACCTCTCCAGGTGCTCCTCCACCTGCTCCCTCGTCTCACTACAGAACACAATGACCTCCACCGACATCATAGCCCATGGAGACTCCTGCCTGATCTCATCTGTCAGCATGTCCTTCACCCCAGCAAACAGGAAGGCGTTCGGACTCGATCCTTTGTGAATTCTCACTTCTACCTCGAACCCACCCGTCACTCCTACCGCACATCTCTTAACACTTAAAGTTGAGAAATATTTTTGATTGATTCGTACGTTTCTTTGTTTTCCCCCTGGGTCATGACTCACTCCTAAATCCCTCCTTCTCGTCTTGAAACAGCCAATAAATGTCAAATATCCATGAAAACACAGTATTTCTTGAATAAGTGCTTGCAGCACTTATTCAAAAAATAAGTGCTCATAAGTTTTCTTGTCAGGAGGCAACAGAACTGCAGCAATGTTTTCTCAAGCAAGGAAGAGTTAATCCATCATCATCTATCAAGCAGGAGCAGAACATGAAGGAAAAAAATGAAATAATGGGATGATTTATGTTGTTCTTGGCCAGGTTCATCGTACAGGTATCATTGACACGATATGAATCCTTCAGTACTTTTCAAATTCTTGACAGGGACTTTGTGACTGTTTATCTGGTTGCCCCACGTGATGTGTTGAAATCACTTTCGTATCTTCACGACTCTAAATGCCTCCATTACGTCTTAAATGGACACAATCTGGGCGGATTTATGTCAGAACCTCGCAAGTGCATTTCACGTTATATCCTAGTTCATTTAAATATAAGAGATTTCATCCAGGATGGAAAAAAGGATGACATTTTTGCATTAGAATAGCTGGATCCCGGAAAGTCCAGGACTGGAATTGGTTCAGCGCTATCTTTGAGAGTGAGGGATGATGCCTGATGAGTGGAGGAATAGTCCGGGAAAGAGTCGTGGAAGCGTAGGTTAAGGGAAGCAGGTGACAATCTGTGAGCAGCAAGATGGTTCTACTCAAGTAAAGCACAGGACCTCGAATTTGGACATTCTTCTCCACCCACTCCAACCTGCCTGCATTCGCTTCTTGCCCTCTTTCCAACACCCAGCGTTGCTCTGAACAGTTGACCCAATGTCCTTAAACTTCTGCACCTCCTTCACCCTCACCGTTCCTCCCGCCTCCCTTTCATTCACACACACGTGTTCTGTCTTCATTCTTCTTCGCTTCAACGCATACCTCCACCTCTCCAGGTGCTCCTCCACCTGCTCCCTGCTCTCACTACAGATCACAATGTCCTCCAGCGACATCATAGTCCGTGGAGACTCCTGCCTGACCTCATCTGTCAGTCTGTCCATCACCCCAGCAAACAGGAAGGGGCTCAGAGCCCAACCTTGGTGCAGTCCCACCACCAACCTGTACTAATCCATCACTCCTACTGCTCCACCTCACTGCTGTCAGGCTGCTGCCATTGTACTGCACAATGAATACTTTTACTCTTGACACTTGAAGTAGACGTTGCAGCTAAGTGGAGTACTTTCGTTGCCTGGTATTAATACTTGAACTGAAGTAGATAGATAGATAGATAGATAGATAGCCTTTATTAGTCCCACAATGGGGAAATTGCAATATTACAGCAGCAGAGCATGTTACAGAGTAAGAATGACACAGAGTAAGAATAACACAGAGTAAGAGTAAGAAAGTAGTAAAGAAGAAGAAGAAGTAGTAAAGCATCTTAAGACTTCCTCTTTCCGTGGATACAGGTCACAGTAATAATGACTGGTAAATGTCGAGATTACCAAATCTGATCTGAGCTTGTTGAGGACGGTTAGCCTAAGATGAAATTTGTTGATTGTGTAGCGGTTTTTGGTCAATGCTGCTAATACCTCAAATCTAAAAAAACACAAAAAACATCTAGCTACATTGAAGCTTACGTAAGTAAAGCGGCCACGCTTTACTTACGTAAGCTTACATGCGCTAAGCATTCTGCGCTAAGCTTACACGCGCTAAGCATTCTGCTTAGCGCATGAATTGCCTTTACGAAATCCTTAGCTTGCTTTTTTGACGTGATACGATATCAGTGGCGTGTCTGAAGGCAAAAACAATCTTTCCCATGCCCATTAGTTCAGACTTGCCCTTTCAGGCCCTACAAATCAATTTCTCTCAATACAACAAGAACATTATTAGCTGTTTACCGTCTCACTGTGCCAAATCGAAAAAACATGTCGGAACGGGCGTTGACCTAACCGGCTTTGTGTCTAAGGTAACAGGAGGCGAGGATCAAATAAAGATCAGTGAGGGATTAAACATCATTCATTCATCATTTGTGACATACCTGTGTTCACAAGGAGAGCTGATATTCCTATTGTTCGGCAGAGCCCGTTTTCCCGTCGTAGTCGGTAGGTCCGGTGGTCTCTGGCTGGTGAAAGTTGGTAGAAGGTCCGATGGAGGCTGCGACAGGTTGAAATTCGATTGGGAGTTTCGAGCCCATGAGCATGGACTCGTTGCTGACGGCCCGTCCTCTAGAGTTTCTGCGACTGGGTGACGAGACATCTGCTCGACGTCACAAGTGAAAGGCGGACCCAGCTCTCCTGAGGAGCTGTAAAAAGCTGGACCTTCGGAGAAGACCAGTGCTGAGCCGTGCAGAGTGGTTCTGGGCTGCGACGAAGAGTAATCCCCATCATTCTTTGTTTCGTGGAATTCCGTTTGCTCGCTCGGAGTCTCGTCTGTCTCTGGCCGTCCAGAGGGGCCGAAGGTTGTGCTACCTGCCTCCCCCAGGTAAACATCACCCCTATGGGCCTCCCCTGGAGCCAGACCTGGGTTAGGTCCTGGTGGAGCTGGTACTTCCATCAGCACCAGCTCTCCTGATGAATCCTCCATGGGTCCGGTGCAAACCAGGTATTCGGGCCCGGCATGAAACATCTGCACATATTTTGTCGGATCATTGCCGTTACTGCGGCCCACGGAAATGTCATATTCCGCCACATGTTTATCTTGGGCAGTGGGCGGATATCCGTCCCAGTGATTCTGGTCCCGGTCCATCTCCGAACGCGGGGAGCTGTGAGCAGAGACATTTGGCTCAGAGGGAGCGGGCTGAGTAATGATGTTTCCAGGTTCTCCTCTGACTGAGTGGACTGTGTGTCCGCCGCCCAGCTCTGGCCTGCAAAAGAACCGAGAGGAGAATCAAAGAGTGTCTTATGAATGTATACTGATGGGCCATATCATTAAAACCACCAGCTTAATGTTGCCTGTAAAAAAAAACAAAAAACACTTCATAGATGCATTGTGACACCTTCCTATCAGAGCAGCATTGACCTTTTTAGCAATTTGTTGCGCTACAGACTAGCCTTGACTCCCCAAACACATCAGTGAGTCTTTGGCGCCGATGACCTTAGGGAGCCTCAGGATCAGGATGACCCAACAAGACTTGCAGTTTCTGGAGATTCAACAAAACCTGCGATTCATATGCGCTAAATTTGGACGAAATCGGGCCGACGGTTGATAAATGAGGGTCCGGAAAAGGTTTGGAGATAACTCTCCCCCTAGTGGTGGAAACTTGCAATAAGTGGGTATAAAATTTGAAAATGATTATCAAAGCGTTTGCAAAAACGCGTAATATACAGCTTTCATCGAATGTCGAAAGAACAGCAGACCTTAAGTTTGACAATAACATAAATTCGTTTTAATTCCTTCAGTGCTTAGTGCTAATTTTGGCCTTTTTTACGATTCCCCATTCATCTCTGTAAAAACGATCTACTCACCCTTCCCTTCTGTCTCCGGTATCTGAATAAACCTCCCTGTTTGGGTCCAAGGCTTCATCTCTCGCCGTGGACGAGTTAGAAGGTCGGTCCATTTCCCCTGAGGACATGATGACGTCACTGGAGTTGTAACCATGACTTTGGACCTGACTGGACGGCCGATCCCTTAGCGGTATGAGTGGATCCTCTACAGCTTTGGTGACTGTCTGGCCGTCGTCACCTGACCTCCCATCCATACTGGACTCCCGCTCTTTAGATATGGCAGAGATGAAGTCTCTGGGTCTAGAGAGGGTGACTCCGTTGGTCTGTAGGTGACACGCCGGGGTCCTCGGATCTTCGACGAATGCAGGACCAAGCGGTAGAGGTTCACATCGTGGCATTAGCGTCTCCTGGAAGACTAGGGGACGATAGAAAAACCATAATGATTCCCTAATAGCTCAGATTCTTCAGGGAGATGATGACTTGTTAGACTTCTAGAACCCTTTTTGGGTGGCAGAAAAACTTATTTCATAGTCTTACTTTATCCCTTGGCCCATAATACAGAACCCCCAACAAACCCAAACTTACCGTTCTCCAGGTTCTCTGCTCTCTTTATCATCCTGCCCTCCTGGACCGTCGGGTTCTCTCGGACTCTGGTTTGCATGGAGGATTGAGTGTAAGTCTTGGTCTGGTTCCGGATCTGTGTCTGTGACCCGGTCGGGCTTTCAGTGTGGCTATAGGATTGCTGCTGTGCTGGAGTTATGGTTCGGCTCAGACCTTTGGACTCTGAGTGAGTTTGGCTTCCATATTTGGGCTCTGCTTGGGTACCGGATCGATGGCATTCCATTCTGTGATGTATTTTCTTTCTGTTCTCTATTTGAGTGTGAGAGTGGTTCTGATTGTCAGTTTGGGTCTGAGTAGATTGTCCAAACAGTCTATATGAGCCCCACGATGGATTCCGTACAGCGTTGGCCCTTTTCTGATGCAGTGGGACCTTCATGGTGCTGGCTTTTACGCTGTACATCTGGGCCAAGGTTTGGACTTTGCTCAGAATACGCTCTGAGTTCTCCATCAGCACGGGGTCCACCACAGGGCTGGTCTCAAACAGCCCAATACCAGCCACATCCGAGCCCATGGATTCAAACAAGGCCCGGTTTGCTGTGACTATCCTGGATTGGTGGGACCATCTACCCACTTTCATGGAGTCAAGGTTCCGGCTGATCTCAGCCAGGTCCTTGTGTTTGTTTCTAGCCCAAGAGGACGGAGCTTTGGTCTCAGTTCTCCGACATAGTTCTGTAAGTGGCAACGGACCTGAGGAGGGATCCTCCTGGTTTATTTTTGGTCTATTTTGGACTTCTTCATCGGGTTCAAGCCCATTCAGGACATCTTGGTTTGTAGCATTGGTTTTGGTTTCTTCATCTACGCACTCGTCTTCTGTGGCCACAACTCCTGTCTGCTCCTCTTGCTTTTCCTCCGGTCCCTCCTTCAGGTCAGGGTCTCCTAAGCGGACCTCTTCCTTAATGTCCTGCATCTCAACATCTTCTCCAACAGGCATTAAGGATTCCAAATCCAAATTTAGACCCATTCTGGTCGGGGTCCCCTGGTGTTGCGTGGCGGTGGAGATCGGGTTTTCGGCGTCAAACTCTAAGGAGCTGATTGGTTGGTCTGCTTCTTCGAGGTTCTCGTCGTCTGCAGAGACCTGAGGAGGTGAAGAGATGGAACCAGCAGCAGGAGGAGGCTCAAACTCTTCATCTTTTTCTTCAGTTGTCTCACACTTGGATTGTCCACCCTCTGGTTCTACCTGGTCTCCACCTACATCGAACCGGGTTACTGATTCCTTCACCAGACCCGATGGGATTTGGGAGAAACTGTTTCTCCTCCTCGCCCCTTCCTCCTGTTCGTCTTCTTCCTCTGCCTCGTCCTCCTCCGCCTTGGCTGCAGCTTCATAGTAACTTCTGATCTTTTCGATGATCTTCTTATCCCGCCTGTTGAGGTGGGACGCTCGGACGGGGGACTGACGGACCTCCAGGGAGGGGAGGAGATCTGGATTTGGAGCACCAGAGATGACCTCGTCACTTACTACCTCCACCGCTGTGCTGGAAGGTTGAAGATCTGATGTCGGAGCAAGGATGATGTTCTGGCCTTCTGCTTCATCCCCTGTCTTCTCTTCTGTCTCTTCCTCTACCATCTCTCTCTCTGCCTCTCCATCGGCCTCAGTTCCCTGCACCAGCTGTGTTATTTCATCCGGTATTTCTTTGAACTCATGCGTAGGCGTCTCGTCTTCAAGCCCATTCTGCTCCTCAGAGGCACCGGCTCGGCTTTGGGAGGTGGAGTCGTCCTCCACACCTGGATCATCTCGCTCCGGCTCCACAGTGGCCGTTTCCTCCGGGGTGGAGGCGCAGGCGACTGGAGGCAGCGGGCAGGTGAAGTTGTTCACGTCAGATCTAGCCTCCTGGGATTGATCCGTGATCAGCTCCTGGGGGAGAAGAGTAAGAACGCTGGTGTGAAGAACCTTGTATTTGTACGAGAGCCTTTTCAAATACAGAGTAACCCTAACCCGGTTACCGGTTCAGAAAGCTCTGAATGGTTCCGGTCCTTCCTGTTTATCACATCTGCTTTTATCCTTTGAACCTTCTAGAACCTTCACGTCTTCCGATTGTTGCCTGTTGAATATTCCCAAAAGCCCACAGCGAAGTATTTGTTCTTTCTGCGGTCCACATCTGTGGAACAGAAGACCTGAAGAACTGATGTGGAGGAGAAGGTTCATGTTTTTATAGACAAATCTTTTTACTCAGGCTTCCAATTTTTTAAAGTTATTTTATATTTTATGTTTCGACATTTTTGTCAGTTTTTATTATTATTATTATTATTATTTTATTTTTTATGATTCTATAATTTTGTCAGTTTTTATTATTATTATTATTATATTATTTTTTATGATTCAACATTTTTGTCAGTTTTAACATTATTATTATAATTATTATTATTATTATTATTATTATTATATTTTTTATGATTCAACATTTTTGTCAGTTTTAACATTATTATTATTATTATTATTATTATTTTATTTTTTATGATTCAACATTTTTGTCAGTTTTAACATTATTATTATTATTATTATTATTATTATAATTATATTTTTCTACATTTTTGTCAGTTTTTGTGATTATTATCATCATTTTATGTTTTTATTATTATTTTACACTCTGTTTGATACTCTTCTTCTTCTTCTTCTTCTTCTTCTTCTTCTTCTTCTTCTTCTGGGATTAGTGGAAACAGTTTTTAATCAGGTAAAACCGTTTTTCTTCCTTTCTGACGTATGAAAAGTTCCCCATAAACAAAGTTGAATTGATCGATTGATTGTTTGGCTCAATAAAAAGCGTTGAAGTTTGGCCCGACGTGATTGGCCAGAATAAATAAAAACAGAACTGAAGTTTGTTTGTGGACGACGACTGAAACAAAGATATTTGGATGATTAGATTCTTATGGAAGGGTGAGAACGTTTACCGTGAGGTCCGAGTGAATGGCGGTGAGCGCCTCTCTGGCTCTGCTCTGGTTGATGAACTCCAGGATCTCCTCTGTGATGGACAGGGTCGGAGGAGGGCAGAGTGGGGTCAACTCCTCTTCTTCGTCCTCCTCCTCATCCAAAGAGAAAAGAAGAGAACGCATTCAAATACAGTAAGATGTTATTCATGTACCTGTTTGTGGTTTTTCTTTATAATTTCCACAATAATGTTTTTCTTCTACATTCTCCTAGAACCGTTCAAATCCCTACACAGTTTTTATTATCTTATTCTAATCTAGTCCTGTCCAGTCTAGTCTAGTCCAATCAAGTCCAGTCCAGTCCAGTCTAGTCCAGTCTAGTCCAATCTAGTCCTGTCCAGTCTAGTCAAGTCCAATCAAGTCCAGTCCAGTCCAGTCTAGTCCAGTCTAGTCTAGTCTAGTCCAATCTAGCCCTGTCCAGTCTAGTCTAGTCCAATCAAGTCCAGTCCAGTCTAGTCCAGTCTAGTCTAGTCCAATCAAGTCCAGTCCAGTCTAGTCTAGTCCAGTCTAGTCTAGTCCAATCCAGTCCAGTCCAGTCCAATCCAGTCCAGTCCAGTCTAGTCCAGTTTAGTCCAGTCCAATCTAGTCAAGACCAATCTAGTCCAGTCTAGTCTAGTCCAATCTAATCTAGTCTAGTCCAGTCCAGTCTAGTCTAGTCCAATCTAGTCCAGTCTAGTCTAGTCCAATCTAGTCTAGTCTAGTCTAGTCCATGCCAGTCCAATCTAATCTAATCTGTCTAATCTAGTCTAGTCCAATCCAATCTAGTTTAGTCCAATCCAGTCCAGTCTAGTCTAGTCTAATCTAGTCTAGTCTAGTCTAGTCTAATCTAGTCTATTCCAGTCTAGTCTACTCTATTCTAGTCCAGTCTATTCTAGTCCAATCCAGTCTAGACCAGTCTGGTCTAATCTAGTCTAATCTAGTCTAGTCTAGTCCAGTCCAGTCCAATCCAATCCAATCCAATCCATTCCAGTCTAGTCCAATCTAATCTAACCTAGTGTAATTTAATCTAGTCTAATCTAATCTTATTTTAGTTTTATTTCGTTGAATTGAATTGAATAGTTTAGTTTTATTTAACTCGATCTGATTTGATATCAAGTTTAAGATGACGTTGTGATGTCACGTATCTAATCTTCATTTCATCTCATGTTGTTGGATTTGCTCTAACATAGTCTAGAATGGCTGACACACCTCCTCCTCCCTGTTTGGGCGTAGCTGCGGCGTCGGGCCCGCCTCCCCCTCCGCCTCGATGACGGAGTTATTCACGGTGGTGGCGCCGCCCGCTGAGCCCGGACCGTCCGTCTGACGCAGCTCCCCCTCACTTCCTGCCTGCTGCCAAAAACATCAAACCACACATGAGCAGAAGGAACCGCCTTCACCTGCGGCGGCAACGTCCTGAGATGATGTCATACCTTCAAAGCTGCGTGGTTCCAGCGGCGCAGGCCGAAGAAGATGAAGAAGAAGAAGAGGAAGAAGAAGAAGAAGAAGAGAGGTAGGGGGCGGAGAAACGGAGATGTTAGGAGATTTGAACCAATGCTACAACTTCAAAAAAATCGGTTCCTGGAATCTGTTTTAAAATCTTCTGTTGCAGAAGCTTCGCCAAAACCGAACCTGCGGTCAGGCCCGCCAGAGACGTCATCGTTAAATCAGGAGATCCCGACAAATATTATTTCCATAAAAGTAGAAACAAGGGTTTCTGGGTAAAAAACTTTTTTTTTTTTTTCGCATTTTCATCATCTTTCTTCCGTTTTATCAATTATTAGAGATTTCTCATTTTTAGGAAGAAGATTTCTGCATTTTTGACGATTTGAAGATTTTGTCCCCGAATATATTTGCATTTATATCTTAAAGAAAGAAAAATAAACGACTCTTCTCTTATGAACCGCTGAAACTAATACACTGTAAAAAAAAAAAAAAAAAAAGTTAAAAACTCTAATCTAATACAAATCTAATATATTTTTGATCTTTTAATAATATTACTTTTTTTTTTTTTAATATTCTTACATTCTTTGAGGCATTTATTATTAACCCTTTAATGTCCGGATCATCTTTTTTGAGTTCAGCGCATTTTGAGTCCCTTTTTCTGTTTTTCCCACTATTTCTTTTTAATTAATTATTTAAATAATATGTTTATACAAAACACAACTTCTAAATGATTCATTTTTACTACGTTTGATGTTGTCTTATAACCTCCTGATAGATCTTTGCTTTAAATAAAAATTCAAAAATCTGCTTTTTTTTTTTTTATTATTTAGAAGAATTTGGTTAAATTATTACATTTTATTTCGTTTTTTTCTTCTTTTTTACTAGTATTAATTCCTGGTTTTATCTGTTCCCCGCTCAGTCATTCTAAAACTTCTTACCGTTTGGATGAAACGCCGCTTCGATGTCTTTAGCCGGAGCTGGAGAAGAAGCAAAGTCGGCGATGATGTCAGAGGCAAAAATCTCAAAGTCAGGATCAATCTATCCTGACAGGAGTCCGGATAGATTGATCCTGACTTCAGTGAAACATTGAATAACAATTTACTACATAATTTACTCTCCACTCATTCATCCTCGCATATCTGACTGTGATCGACCTTTGAAACAGCAACTCCTTTGATAGTTCTATTACAAAATCAGCCATATCATTATGACCACATTTCATTTAAAAAAAAAAAAAAAAAAATGTTTCTTCTAAATTGTGACTTCATTCTCAGATTTCGCTCAGTGGGTAGCGCGATCATCCCTCAACCCTCAACCGGGAGACCAAAGTTCAAGGCCAGCCCCTGATACAACCTGCCTTGAGTCCTTGAGCAAGAGCCTGAAGCCTCAGCTGGCCCAGGCGCTTCATAGGCTCCGCCCACTGCTCCCTCAGAGTGATGAATTTCGCCGCGATAACGTACGTCTGTCCCGATGTACGGTGATTGGTTCCGAAGGCGGGTTGGTAGAACTAAGAGTCTTGACTGGGAAAGTCAGACCTTCGATTGTTTTCTCTAACTTCAGTGACCCTCGATGAAAAAATTCAGAAATGGGTTCAATAGATTGGGGAAAATTCTAAAATAATAAGCAAAAAAGAACGGGCCCCGTCATCAGCATGTGTTTCCGATAACCGCATCCGCCCCTAAAGTTTCGAATGAGGAATGGAGGCGTTGGAAAGGCGATTATTTGGACCCAGGGCTGGTGGCCCGAAGGCCCGAAGGCCCGCAGGCGGTAGAACACGACCGGGCCAGTCCTACCTGATTGTCTCCTGGTGCGTCGGTAAGGCAGGTTCCCCTCCAGCAGAAGCGGCAAACTCTTCCTGGACTTCTCCGGAGTGTACATCAGCAGCTCTGGAGGTTCTGCAGCGACAGACAGAAGCGGACGGCCTGAAGTGAAACGGCCATTCTCAGATTCTGGCGCCGGATCACGACGGCTGAGCGATGATTCCCCACCCTGAACTTCATATCTAGTGGTGCAACATTTAGCAGGAGCATGGTTCTGGATCAGATTTAGACGAGTTGTTTGACACTGTGGTTTGAGCAAAAAACAAATTGAGCCAAACGATTGATTTCCCAAAATTTCTGGCAGAACATGCTGGACCCGAAGGAAGAAAACATCTCCACAACAATCCCCTTCATGCTTGATGACCACAGGTTTGTTCTTCCAGCGGAATGTTCTGTTCTGTTTACACCAGACGGAACAGTACCCGTGTCTCCTGAACCGATGAAGGAGCTCGGTAACATGAGACGGTGCTGACCCAGGACCGGAACTTAAAAACAATACGCGAGATCTTCAAGTCTGTTCGGTACCGCACTGGAAGCCAACAGAACGAAGCCGGTACCGGAGCCATGTGGTGCTGGCGGGCTACACTAATCTAGTTTTTGACTGGCGTGACTTGGAACTACCCGCGGTTCGCCGCTTTCCCACTTTCCCAGTCTCTGTGGAATCGGGGAGCGGTGAACTCTGACCTCCATGGAGGTGAGAGATGTTGGCAGTTTTCGGGATGTTCCTTCGGAACTTTCATGACTTCCTGAATTGAACTTCGCTGAACTCTTGGAGGAATTTTAGAAGGTATGTCCACCTCTGGGAAAGTCTTCTCCGTGTGTAGATAACGTGGCTCACTCTGGATCCGGGGAGTCCCAGAACTTTAGAAACAGCTTTGGAACCCAATAGATTTCAATCACCTTCTGGAATTTCCATTGATTTTGGCACAGTGATCCACTGGTGAAAGCTGCAAGCCAACGTCCTGCTTCCTGTCAGTGATCGGGTCTGGTGGTCTCCAGTTAGCAACGCGCTCTGGAAGTTTTCCGGGCTCAGCTTCCTCTTTGGTCCAGAAAAAACCCAAATTCCATTAAAAACCTGTATTTTGGGTTTCCTCGGGTTTGTTCCGGTTAAATCCAGTCCGGCGTGAGACAGCATGAGGGACAAAAAGAGGACTAACCCTGACCTGATTGGCGTCTGCCTCTGTGATACCCGTGGATGTCGTCCAGTCGCGACGGAGTGGAGCAGTTCTTCAGGGCGTCTTGGTCGAAGTGAGGAGCTGAAATACAGGAAGTGATGTCGTGATGTTCATTTATTCATGACGACGAGGGGTAAAAAATACAACAGGGCCGGCGAGAGCGACCATCTGATCCGACAGAAGTCTACGTTGAGTGTCAGTTGTGTGACTCACATTGACAGAAGTTGTCTCCAAGGACCTGCCTCGCCTGGAAAGAAAGACACAACAGGTTAAAGGTCAGGAGACGCACCGATGATGTTTCCCCTTCAAAACTGCAAACCAGACCGACTCCATCAGGTGGATTAAGGAAATAACAAAGATTAGAAGAGCGGCCGCGGTTTCATTGAACTTCCCGACAGTCGAGTCGACACACGTACCGGGCCGACTGGCTGAGGCACATGGGTTCTGGGTAAAAGCAGATTTGCAGACAGAAACGTACAACAATTCACTTTTCATCCGGGGGGGGGGGGGGACCGAGGGGATGGGGTCCGTTTCTACCGAAACGCAGAGGGATTTATTGGGAATATGTTTTGTTTTGGGGGTAAATCCTGCCTGTTGGATTTGCACATGTGAGACCGGTTCTGTTGGAGAAGAATCATTGGGCTTCGCTCCGCTTCGTTCCCAGGGTGGGGAATTTTCATATTGTGGTATTTCGTTACCTCAGCGCCCATTTGAATCAAGACCAAAAACTCGCCTTTTGGTGTTTATTTTTTTTAGTAATTTGTTCAAGAGTAGCTCTTAAGTCGGAGGGGAGAAGAGTTAAGAGGAGTTATTTTCAAGCTCTGAGGGTAATGGGTTCCCGGGCCTTGAAGAAGCTTTTCTTCTTCTACTGCTACTAGTCATCCTTCAAATCTTCCACATATATATAATATGTTATCAAATCTTCAAGAAAGGGGGGTTGCTGACATGAGACTCACATTATTTTTGTAATTCATTCCAAAGAATGTGGATCTCTGTGGATTCTGCAGGACTACTCAGTGATGGTCCGGAGTCCAGCGCCGCCTGCAATTACTGTGAATAACCAGCAGGCGGCACCAAAGACCAAGAGAAAACTATGAGTACTCCCAGTACTCCTACTGCTCCTACAGCTAGAACTACTTCTATTTCTGCTTTAAATATTAACAGTACGATACAATAATGACAGAAGCGGGAATAATAAGTATTTTCATGTGTTCGGGTCGTGTTTATGGAACCCAATCAAGAACATGAGGCTAAACTTTCCTCGAAAAAAATGACAGCGTTATGATAAAGTATTTTAAACTCATATATCAGGTCGGGACGGATGGGAGCAACCCGAACGGGGCGAAGAAGAAGGTGACGATGGTGAACGAGGACTAACGGGGGCTTTTCACGAGGGCTTTGTAGAGTCTGATGATGTCATCAGAATCTGAAAATGTTCTGTTCCTGTGTTTTTCAGGCAATGGGCCCAAAACCGGCATATAAAAGTTTATGTTAAGTTATGTTTTGTACTTATTTTTATTTTATTTTAGTTAAAAAAATAAATATCTATAAAAATTAACAAAGAAAAAAAACAGAAGCAACATTTAATCGGATAAAATAAATATTATATAGCTGGAATAAAACTGCGTTAACGGATTAAGTCGGACTTATCTGTCAGGCTTGTTGCGTCCTCATGTACCACTTTGCTAGCTTGTGGGCATGTAACTAGTAATCTATTACTAATTACAATCACTATTAGTGTTAAAATCTCTATTAAAACACATCTTTTTTTATGGGCTTTTCTACACTGTAAAAAAAAAGAAGCATTTACTGGTACCCAATTAAATTAAGAACTATTGACTCTATAAAAACTCTAAAGTTTTTATTTGAAAATACCTCTTTTAATTGTGTCACCAGCTTAAGTTTTTTGTTTTTTTATAATTCCCCATCAATTCTCTTTTTACAGTGTATAATACTTGTCTTGAAACGCTGCAGGAATAAAATAACGTCAAACTGATGCAGCAATAATAAACAAATATTGATAAAGTGTTTTATAGTTGGGATATTTATAACGGTAATAACGTGGAATAAGACGTTTTTTTGAGCACTTAACATGCACTGTAAAAAAAAAGTGAATTATTCAATTCCTTACTTTTGATTCAAAATCATGATTAAATTATATTATTATTATTATATAAGTTGTAAATACTTCATTTAATTGAGTGTCACCAGTGGAATTAATTTTTTGAGTTCATTTAACATTCATTTTTTTACAGTACCAGGCCCGGTAGTTCTATCTTCTCCTTTGTTCGGTATTTATGTCGACCGCTGCAGAATTTCATATAATGTCTAAAAGTAAATCAAAGGTTTAGAGTTGTTATCCTGCTCTTACATTTTCCATATGCTGTGAAACCCTCTGTGATCCACGAATAAACTGACTTCATCTATAATAATAATCTCTTCCCCGTCTTTCCTCCCTCCTCTTCCTCCCTCCTCACCTTCTGTGGGAGTGAAGCCGGGTGATTTTCTACGATCAGTCTCTTGAGGTAGTGGACCCACAGCCTCTTCTCCTCCTGGTTCTTCGTCTGCAGTGGAAATACAAGCATTAAATGAAAGGGGGAATCACAACCGTTGTTCCTCGTCTTCCTCAGCTCGTTGACTTTAGCAAAGGAGTTAAAGCACTTTGTGGAATCGGGCCCAAAATTGGAACTGAGGAGGGGTTATGAAATAAAAAGAGTCTTTGTTCCTGTCAGAAGTGATGGACATGACCTTTGCTTGACCTCAGAACCAGTACTGGTCACGCCCTTCCTCTTGGTTTGGATCAGTTAGCGTTCGGCCAACTTCAAATGTGCACAAATCGATTGTAGCGTAAACGTTAATGTGTCCTGATGCGTCTCCCACAAGGACGTAACAGGAAAACACGTCATCAGTGCTGGACGTGGCGGTTGGTCTTGTAGCTAGCAGTGATCCGATGAAAGCTACTGCTTTTCTAACGTCCTTCGACATCGCCTTGTCCTGCGCTCTTTAGCAAGTCGCTAATTACTGTCCACATTTGGACTGGTCCCTAAAAGTGTGTTACAGAGTGAGACATCATCAGGCGGTTAGGTGGCCCATGCTAGCTAGCTAAACAAATCTGGCGCTAGACTGGCGTGACTTTTATCTATGCGCGGTTGCGGTTTGTAGCTTTCCTAACCTCTTTGTAAATAGTGGGGTCATGAACTCTGACCTCTATTGAGGCGAGAGAGGTTTGTAGTTCCCGCATTTGTGACTTCCTGAATGAACCTTTGCTGAACTCTGAAAGGTAGGTCCACTATCCAAAGTCTAGCTCCGGATCTGTGGAGTCCTTAGAACCTTAGCAATCTGTTGGCCCAAAAAGCCAAAACCAGGTCTAAACCGGGTCTTTGAGAAGCAAACCTCCAGAACCGTACCTTTATCACGTAAAGATGGACAAGGGTGACTAGATCAGCAACTTTGCCATCGGCATGAAAATAAGTTCACATGTTATTGATATCAAGATCCAGGATCAACAGATCCGGGATCCGTCCACAGACCCGGGATCCGTCCACAGACCCGGGATCCGTCCACAGACCCGGAATCCATCCACAGACCCGGGATCCGTCCACAGACCCGGGATCCATCCACAGACCCGGGATCCGTCCACAGACCCGGGATCCGTCCACAGATCCGGGATCTGTCCTTAGGGACTCACTCATTCCGATGCTCACCTGGACGATGTGCTGCTGTTTGGGAATGGTTTGATCGGACACTCGGAAACACAGGGGGTCCTTCAGCGTCTCCACCAGCAGGAGGTTACAACACTGCAGCCGGGACAGACAGACATTCACAGACGTGACGGAGACGCCCACGAGGACGGCGGGCGTTTTCAGAAGTCGCAAGTGGACGTGAAAACTTACGAATATGTGCGTGCTGTAGACAAACAGCTCCAGCCTCTTCTTGGCGATCAGCAGCATCTTATCGAACAGGAAGAAGGCTCTCTCCTTCTTCACTCTTTGGACCTTGAAGGAACCTTCCAGAACCAGCTCTCCGAACCCGCTGAGGTCCGGCCCGGTCCAGTTCACAAGCTGGGACTCGATTTCCTGTGAGGACGAGGGGATTGTTTAGAGGACAAACTCTCTGGGTTAGGGTTAGGGTTAAGGCACTTCCACGGTTGCTCCAGAACCCTGAATCTAGATAAAGAGAATGGGGTGGAGCCTACAACAGAACCCTGAGGGACACCAGAATTAAGCGGGGCCGTCTCCGAGGAATAATCCCGCAGTTGAACAGAGACTGACGTTGGAAAGACTGGAGGGTTTGAGAATCTATTTATCTTTCAGTTTCTATCGGTAATTTATCAATGTAGGAAAACATGATCCAACAGAGTCGAAGACTTCCTTTAGAAGACAAGCAACCAATACATTGACCTACCCAACAACCAAACCCTTCAACCATACAAACCAGCAACCAACCCATCACACCAGACAACCAACTAATCAACCGTCCAAACAACCCAACACACCAGACAACCAACCAACCACCCAAACAATCCAACCAATCAGCAAACCATCAATCCGATCCGTCACACCAAACAACGGACCGACCCACCAACCAAACAACCAACCAAAAAAACAACCAACTATCCAACCAACAAACAAACCAACCAGCCAAATAACCGTCCAACCCACCAACCAATTAATCAACCAACCCACCAACCCACCAACAAACCAACCATCCAACCAACCAACCAACCAACCAACCAACCCTGTCGTGGTTCCATTGTTTATTTTGTAGGATTATTGTCGTAGGTCTTATTCCCTGCTGAAGGTTTATTTCTGGTTTTTAATCCGTTCCTCGTTTGACTGTCTTCCACTTGCGTCCCTCTTCTGCTGCCCTTCCTGTCTTCTGTCCTGTCAGCGCGTGGACGTGTCTCTGTGGACCCTGAGTCCTACCGCGTCTCCACCCGGGTTGTTGAATGTTCTCCTGTCGTCCACAACTCTGTCTCCTCCCGTCTGTCTCTGTGTCTCCCCGACTGAGATTCTCTCTCGGACAAAATCGTAAAGGGTCAATCAAACCGATCCAGGACCGCGAGGCTTATCGGAGGAACAGTTTGTTCTGGGAATCGAAGGACGTCCAGAACCAGCTGGGATGTCCCTTCCTTCCCCGGGGAATCCATTCAGTACTTTCTGCACAACTTATGACAAATTACCAAAATGTCTCAGCGGACGTTTGTTGACACGTAGGTCCGATATTTCGGCCTCTCGTCCGCGGTCAGTTCCAGCCGGTTAGTTATTTTCAGTGGCTGAAAACGGGCCGGTCCCAAGTGGAAACATAGTTAAATCCAACAGATCCAGAATTCCTTTGGATCCGCAACTAATCCTACGTAACCTAAACAAGCCCGACTATTTCCATCACGGTTATTATTATTATTATAACAAAAATGTCCCACAAAAAAAGAAGAAACGTCCTTTCTCACAATGTTTAGGAAAGTTCTAACAGAATTCCCTGGATCCACACCAAACCTTCTGGCGGTCCGGGTGAGACGGGGGTTCAGATCTCCCGGACAGGAACGAATGAGAGGAAAACAGGAAAGAACTCGGGTGAAAAATAAAACAATCTCGTGTTTCTGAACCGCTCACCTTCGCACTCATCAGCTGAGAGCTCGACGCCTGTGCTCGTCCTCCTCCGTCAACCTTCAGGGGCTGAGGGGTCAATCTTAATAATCGGGTCGACCGGCGCCAACACGGTTTTATCTTCCAGAACAGAGTCGCAATAAATGTTTGGTAATGGGTCTGCCCCCAACTCTGACCTTTGACCTCACACAAGCATGAGAGTCGGAGAATGTACATCAGCTATCACAGACACGGCAGAACCCCCAGAACCTAACCCAGAACGCACTAGCGCTGGCCTTAAAGGAACAGTTCACCCACAAAATGATGATGAGGGGTTGAAATGTCATCTGAGTGAAGACTCACAGGGAACTAAAGCACTTAAAGCTCGCCTTGAAATAATCAGGAGGCCGATCAGAACAATCAGTTGTTGATTGGACTTCCTGCTTGATTACTTCAGCTGCAGAGGCTGACAGTCGCCTGCAGGGATCAAACCGACCTGTTAGTCCAAATTACATCAAATTATCAGCAAATCCCTTCCAGATCAAACAAATAATACTCCACCTCGCAGAATAAAAAAAAGGTTGGAGCGAGTTCATGAACTGTATCCGCCCTTTCATCTGGATCTGTAGCAAAATCAGAGTTTTGATGAAATTTTGCCAACAAACCAAACATCCCACCAACCAACTAACAACCCAACCAACCAACCATCCCACCAACCAACTAACAACCCAACCAACCAACCATCCAACCAACCAACTAACAACCCAACCAACCAACCATCCCACTAACCAACTAACAACCCAACAAACCAACCATCCCACCAACCAACTAACAACCCAACCAACCAACCATCCCACTAACCAACTAACAACCCAACCAACCAACCATCCAACCAACCAACTAACAACCCAACCAACCAACCATCCCACTAACCAACTAACAACCCAACAAACCAACCATCCCACCAACCAACTAACAACCCAACCAACCAACCATCCCACTAACCAACTAACAACCCAACCAACCAACCATCCAACCAGCCAACTAACAACCCAACCAACCAACCATCCCACTAACCAACTAACAACCCAACAAACCAACCATCCCACCAACCAACTAACAACCCAACCAACCAACCATCCCACTAACCAACTAACAACCCAACCAACCAACCATCCAACTAACCAACTAACAACCCAACCAACCAACCAACCACCCAACCTATTAACAAACCAACCATCCAACTAACCATCCCACCAACCAACTAACAACCCAACCAACCGACTAACCACCCAACCTATTAACAATCTAACCCCAGGACCCATCAAGCACCCCACAAAACCAACCAACTCATTACCCAACTAATTATCCACCCAACCCACCAACTATCCAACTGACCAACCGCACAACCAATAACCCAAACAGAGCAACCTGTCAACAAACAAACCAATCACCCAACAAGGTGGTGGGAACAAGTTCATCACACGCCCCTGTAGGTGTGATGATGGGAACACGTGTCGGGGGAAGTTGAGGAATGCAACCTAGGAGTTTTGACACCTTCAGGGCGACCGGCTGACCGCCAGCTGCCCGTCTGTCTCGTTACACGCCTGAAGAGGAAAAGCTGGTGGGCTTTCAGTTTCAACACGCCGGGCTCACCGTAAGAACCAACCCAAACAAACGGAGAGGCGCTGGAAACATCTGAGGCAGGGAGGGACTATTTCCTGTTAGAAGTAGGGACAGACTATTACCTGGTACACACAAACCCACAGAATGATCTCTTCAAGAAGATGGATGGAAGGATGGATGGATGAATGGATGGATGGATGGATGGATGAATGGATGAATGGATGGATGAATGGATGGATGATTTGTGTCTTTGTTTACCTGCAGTCGTACTGCGTGTTCCTGTTTCCTCTTCATGTCATTGATGTACCACGCCACCGCCGTCATGGTGATGATGGCGTCCTCCACCACCTCATATCCCGGGTCACTCTTGTCAAAGTGCTTCGAAAGTTCCTGAAAAGAGACAGTCGCACTTTTGTAAGTCTCAGCTCATGCAGCGGACTATCCTCTGGCACACTCGGGCCACGGTCTGATCTATCATCACGAGCTGCTGCTGTCCTTTTTTATGAATTATTCTCTCCGTTCATCCACGTGCTGATTTGAGCAGCCTCCTCTTCCTCATCCCTGCCCGCTCCTTACAGATCGTAGGTCCCAGCAGAGTCATCAGCCGCCGACACCACCACCACCAGTATCCGGCCTCTGACCCCAGTCTCCAAGAAGAGTCTCAACACCAAAGACTTTTCCAACGGACTGATTATCACACGTCATCCTTTGGATTAAATATTTGACCTGACCGGAACGCGTATTTAGACCCAACAGACCCGGAATACTTCCCAGACTTCATCTGGTCCTGCCGTTCCTGAGAGGACTTGTTGCTGCCACCTTAATGTCTGCGCCGGAACCACAGAAGGTTATTTTGGGTCTATTTGCATTTTATCTCCTGACCTTCATCTTTCAAAGAAAAAGCCTGAGAAGTTTGTCCTTCACTCCCAGAATTTATTCTTACACTCTGTCCCTGAAGTCGGTTCTGAACTCAAGAAGGTCATTTAAGTTTCCCTCGGCCTGGAATAGGTTGTGAAAAGTCCGGAGTCTCAGAGAGCTGGTCCCGCTTGATGCTTTTAAAACAGACTGGGATGCAGGAACATCTGGATCTAGATTGATTGATTGATTGATTGAGTGATTGAGTGATTGAGTGATTGATTCATTGATTCATTGATTGATTGATTGATTGATTGATTGATTGATTGATTGATTGATTGAGTGATTGAGTGCTTCTATTGTTTTTATTTCATTTTTAGTGGTGGATCGTCATTTAAACGTTTGCATGTTTGTATCAGCGTGTGTGTTTGATGCGTCTGCGGTTAAATTGAGGTTAAAATATAAAAACTATAGTTATTATAACTGCAGCCAACGAGGTTAAGTTTCCATCTGGTCTTTGTTTGTTTTTGAATTGTTTGTCAGCGCACTACAAAAAAAAAAGGAATTTCCCAAAAGAGACTTCGGGGAAATTAGTTTTACTCTCATTTGAAAGAGTGGAGAATGTTTTGAATAACAGAAGTAATCTTCAAGGATCTCTTGGACGCTGTTTAGAAGAGGCTATTCCAAGCTAATATTGAGTTGGGTTTCAGAAGTGAGAGTGGACAAGAACGCTTTCACAACATCCCAGCAGGAGGGTTTTCCTTATTTTACGACTTCAACCGAACGCAAATCTAATGAAAAGAAATCAGAAAAGAAACAAATTTGTTTCCAACGATGCAAAAAGAGCCGAGAAGCCAAGAATTCACAACTAAAAATCGGACTGTTTTGTTTGGAGCGGAATCGTTCTTAATGCTGTTTGGGGTATAAGTGGAATAAAATATTCGGAAGAACGTTCCGTATTCTACGGCAGAAAGAAATAGAAAATTGAGATAAGAGATTTCATTAGAGTCGTTCTTAGAAGTCGTAATGTTACGAGAAAAAGTCGTTTTTACAAGAATAAAGTTGGAATTTTACCAACGAAGAAGAGGATAAAGAGAAAGATGTTGCCCTCTGCCACCCCTTCTGCTGGAGGCGACAGAAAGATGAAGAAACGCCTCTAAAAACCAACGAAGAAGAGGAGAACGGTGAAGATGTCGGTCTCCGCCACAGCAGTTCTTTGAGGTGGCACAGTTAGACACAGTGGAGCCGTAATGGACGTCTGGGCTGCTCCGCCTCTGAGCTGGAAGCGGACGTAGTAACAGATGCGAGTCAGACATCGTTGTAAACTCGAGGCGAGAAGGAAGGACGGTCGGGTGATGATTTAGAGACATAGCATGTGTGCGGCAGGAAGACTTAATAGCAGCTAGCAGCAGTTGGCAAGCTAACTCAGGAGAAGCAATACGTTAGCAGCTTTTGCTAACGGAACTCCAGACTCCCTTTTTTTGTCTTTGCTCTGCCGTTTTTCAGTCCAAACACACAAACACACCGCGGAGAGGCGTCTTCGCTCCGGTGCCGTTGTTTGATAAACAGGATGTGATGAAGTCAGCTTCAAAAGACAAACACACACCGAGACGCGGCGGAAAAGAGAAACGGGTCGAAAGCTCCTAAACCTGCCAAGAACTTCACGTCGTACTTTTTGGGCCCCTGAAACGTTTTTCTGAATGCTGCGATGATTTACATTCTCCAATTAAAAACCATGAATTAGACAGGCCCGGCAGCCCACCATCTGGCCCTGCTCTTCATCCCGGAGACAAGCGAAGCAGGAGCAGCTGAGGATTATGGGTAAGCTCCAAGCAGATGTTTGACCAGTGTTTAAACTGGCCACCGTAGACAGAGCAACAATAACACCGAATAATACAGACCAAACAGCAGAACAAAGAGCAGACTTGGAGCTTCGAGAGCAACTGTGTGAGTTTCTCTGGGTTTCATCATCCCTCTCCGAGGTGGGCTTGGACCAGAACCAGCGCTGTGTGTGCGTGTGTGTGTTTCGTGTTTAATAAATGAGGCGAGCAGCTGAATATCTTTACATCATTACGCGGCGACTAGCGGTGTCAATCAGTGACCCAATTTGAGTTCATCACGCCGATCGGCCCTGATTCACAGCAACTTGTACACGAGTGAACGGACTCAACGAACGTCTCCGGGGCGCCGCTTCCACAGCAGATGTCAATCAGCTTTGATGAGAGCAACTTTTTATTTCCGCCGTTTCCTCCTGTCGTCAGCCGGGACCAAAGGGAACGAGACGGCTGTTTTGAATTTTACATGGAAGTCGCAACTGGGCCTGGTGAGCATTTATAACGTTACACCCCCCCCCGTGATAATGGGGGGGTTCTGAGTCGCTGCCCGACCAAAGCCACCTCTCCGGGCAGAGAACCCGCCCCCCCCTTTCACGGACCGTTTACCCTCCTCTCCCTCTGGCAGACGGTACCGAGACAACAGCTGTGGAACAACCGGGTTCTGAAACAGTTTGGTTTGCACTGGTATCGGACTATAAACTCCTGTGACTCCTCCACACACTCACAGAACCCACATACCCAAATAACTGACTTCACTCGTGGAATATTACATATTTTCAGGGAATGTTTTCTCTTTTTTTTGTTTCTTCTGCGATAATGTTCTCAATCTGGACCGGGTGAGATTTCCTCAACCTGTGCGGTCCAATTTTTTCTTCTTTAGAGTTTCACTATCGCTTTTTGAATGTGATTGGGTTCTGCGATATGCGAGAGAGAAAGAAACGCCTCTAAAAACATATGAAGAAGAGGAGAACGATGAAGATGTCGCTGTCTACCACCTTTTTTGTTTGAGGTGACAGAAAGGAAAGAAACATCTCCGAAAACTGATGAAGAAGAGGACAACGATGAAGATGTCGCTTCCTGTCACCACTTTTATGTGTTTATGTGTGTGACACACATATTTATACGTTTATACGTTTAATGTATGAACATTAAATATAATAAATTATAAAATTGCTTGTATAAATATAATCGTACATTTGTTGAACATTATTATAAAAATCGTAAATGCTAACGCTACTTTAATAACATTATTTATATAGAGATACATTTTTTTTTTATTAAGGATGTTAAGATTCTTTTTTTCTTTGGTCGTAACGTTTGGAGTTTAACTCTAAGCGTGTAAAACATTTTTCTGTGTTTCATTTATTCAAACTAAACACTTTATATTATTCAAACATTCGCATCAAACAGGAAGCCGATCAGAACCGATCGGAACCGTGATTAGGGTTTCACACGGGCTGCAGAGGATTTTCAGATTCTAAACCGGCTGCTCGGAAGTTCGGAAACTGCTCATAAAAAACTATCATAATAAATATAATAGAATCCAGGCCCGGAGGAGCGGCCCGGTAACGAGAGCCACCGAAGATGGACCGCTGCCCAAAATCACTGCTGCTCCTCATCCTCTCATGTGTCGGATGATTAAAAACAGATTAAGAGAAAACTCAAGTTTATCCTGATTTCTCTTGGAGATAAAAAAAAAAAACCAAAAAAACATTCTGTGTATTCTATAGTGCCGGGTCGGAACATCAGAGCTCTCCTTTGGCCTCAGACCCGAACACTCGGACCGACTTCAGAGGAGGTCTGGGTCACATATGACCACATTCCTTCAGAGACGTGAATGCTGATGCGTTCTGGGCCACACGGAGGGGTTTGGACCACATGTGTCAAACTCAAGGCCCGCGGGTCACATCCGGCCCACGCAACAATTATTCTTCACAGTCAATATTAAATTCTTACAATAACTGGCCCGCTGGCAGGCAGTACTAAAAACCAAAGCAACTACAAATCCCAGAATGCAGCGCTTCTCCCGGCTCCTCTGTTGTCACATACGATCCAGTCACTCTAATAAGCTTTAAGCTAATAAGCTTTGAGCTAATAAGCTTGAAGCTAATAAGCTTTGAGCTAATCCTCGGAATAGATGCTAAACTCAAAAGATCGATATAGATGAGATGTTTATTCTAAATCATAGATAATAATAAATAGAATAAAACGCTCTTCGTGCACCTGGCTGTTTCCTGAGGAGCAGCTGCTCCCGGCTGCAGGAACAGACACGAGGAGCAGCAGTCGACTTTTTTTTTTTACTATTTCATGGCGACAGTGGAAAGAAACGGTTAAATCAGCCCAGACACTGAATTGTTCGCTACATCCGGTAAATGCTCCGAGAATTAGCCCATTCCCCGCCGAGACCCTCATCCAGGTCATCTCCAAGACGGATTGTTGTAAACGCAAAGTGGGCTGTCGGGACCAGAATACGATAGACCGTCTGGACTCCTTTCCGCTCAAGACTACGTTTCCACACATTATGTTGGAAAACGACTTCAATTGTCTTTTCTTGCCTTAAAATCCCACCCGGACAATTTATTTTAATTTTTTTTTTAAACCAAAGCTCTCTGAGGATATCTTAAATGTTTATTTGTCTAAATAAATCTTGTCATGCCTCGAACATTTCCCATAGCGCAAAAAAAAACAAACCCCCCCCGATCTCTTCGGCGGCGCTCATTCGACACCATGATGTCACCGTCTCGTCTTCGTAGCTTTTTTATCGGCCGCCGTCTCCGATGAGAGTAAAACGCTGCAGATGTGAGCCGACACCGATACACGAGTAAATCATCTTTGAAGTCAGAGAGGTGATTCACAGAAGACTCTCTGTCCTCGGATACCCTCCGTCTCCACTGGACGCTGCTCTCCGGTCGAGGGAAGAGTTTGATTCCTGTGCAATCTTTAGCCATAAACTCTGTTTACTGACAGTAAACACCGGCGTTGCCTGGAAACCAAATGGTGATCCGTGAGTTTCCACTGGGAAAAGTTTGACGGAAAAATATGGTGTACACCCCTCCTCATATGGTATTATCTCCTTTTTTGACGATACATTCCGTATTTTGTGCAGCGATGTGGTACTACATGCGGTATTTGTGGGCTAAAAGTAGTATTCGTACATGGGGGGGGGGGGGGGGGGGGGGGGGGGGGGGGCAGTGGAAGTCGAACCCCTACAAGTAGCTTGATCTCCGTTTCAACGTTATTTTAGGTCTTTACTTCCAACTCCTGCTAACGTTTTTCGGCTAACTTAGCCTCGTCGGAGCAAGATGGAGGAGAAGGTGGAGATCGAGCAATTCATAACCGGTGCAAGACGTTTGGCCTTTGGTGGTCAAAATCAAAGGCTGAAAGGATAAAAAGATGAAAGTGAAAGGAGATCCGGTAATTTGGTAATCAGGAAGTGCTATGCGATTGGTTGGAAAACCGCTGGCCTGTAGGTCTGTCCAAAAATTCCGAATGACTTTTTTTCAATGATAACCCGGGGAGGATTGGAGATGTTCCTGTCTCTACTCGTTTTAATGTTTTATCTCGTGCTCCTGACTCAAAGCCAAGTTTCCCGTCTGGGGCCATAAATTGCTTGAACTGAGTAGGAAAAACAGGGGCTAGCAACCCATAACGCAACTACGCTAAGGACAAATGGGCAATACCCCCAGAGTCTCGCAGGAGCCGGGGAGGGCGAGAGAACTCTCCGGGATGGAATAAAAGTAACAGGACACATGAGAACTCTTGGCAGGATGTGTACCGCCGTCCTAGAAAGTTCTATTACACCCAGGAGTACTAGGAGATCCACCTTTAAAGGTCCACAGCAGTTGGCCCGGAGGAAATGTTCCACAGGAAAGTTATTGAAGCCCCAAACAGGCTCTTTAAAGTGGTTCTGATTCAACAACAGAGCCGGGGAAAAGGGTTGGAACAGCTAGAAAAGGTTGAGTGGTTGACCGATAAACTAACATCAGCTTAAGTCGGGATAAGTGTCGGCGTCTGTCTTGCGTCGTCTTTCACTTTAGCCACTAGCTCGGCGTCTCACCTGGAGTAGCAGATGGTATTTGAGGATCCTCTGCACCGGTTTGAGCAGGTACGTCTCCAGGGGCAAAGAATGGTTGAGGGTCGTTTGTCTCTCCTGGAAGAAACGAACCAGACTTTTGTTCTTCATACAGTCTCTCAGCACCGCCACCGAGCTGGGGAGAGAGGGAGGAAAACGGGGAGAGAAAGGATCAGGTTTATTCAATAGTTCTATTTTCAATACTCTTTCTGGTGCTCACTAGTACTCAAAGTAATTCAGCAAGTACTTGTACCGGCGAGCTCTAAACTCTACTCTCAGGATGGACGAGAATACGACGTACAGTTTTTGGCGATTGCCAGGGTTGTCCTCTTGCTAACGATGCAACGGATCAGAACAAAACCACAGATTGGGAGTCAGACTGGACCATTTTTCTCTCATTTAACTCATCCTCCCTGTGCCGACAGGAAGTTGAGGAAATGCCAAGGGATCTTCACTGGACTCTGTCGGCTAATGTTCTAGGAGTTGAGTTGGTACTTTGTATTTCAGCTCTTTCTCAAACGGTTCGGCACCAGGTTTCCTCGGACCGCCCACGCTCTCTTTTCCCGTGGGGTGTCCGGCTGAAGAGCTGTCCTGGGGAGTGAGTTGAATGGCACCACATGTCCCAGCCATCTCCATCGATTGCACACGGATGGTCTCCTGGATGGTCCCCAACGCTGACCTGCTCCGGAGATCCTCATTTGAAATGCCCAACAATCGTGAGGAGACGCCGGGGGACACTT
>JBBDHG010000255.1:0-20000 GCA_037951165.1 Lophius americanus | reverse complement strand
CGGCTAACGCTGGCACGTCTGTGGTAGCTATCGTTAACGTTACCCTTGCTGCGGCTGTAGCTAAAAATAAAACGTCTGTAGCAGCTGTGGTTAACGTTAGCATACATGCAGCAGCTACAGCTAACATTAGCATGCATGCAGCATCTGCACTTCATCCTCGGAGATGTGTGATTAATAACGGAGACGTTTTTTTATTATACTTTTAGTACAAAATGAAAACTTGGCAGTTAGCTGGTTGTGTACTCAAAGTTTATTACTCTTACACTTAAAGTATAATTACAAACATACTTCTTGTAATCTAAATTATCTTCTAGTAGTAAACTGTGAGTGCATTGATACTATTATACTTACATTATACAGTGTACTTTGAAATTATACGTGAACTGAAGTACACTTTAAAAAAACGTGAGTATTAAAGTGATGCCGACGCGATCAGAAAATCTAGACGTAGTTTTTTTTCATCGAAGCTCAAGGAGTCATGAACTCAAACTACCAGGATGCTTTGATGTTTGATGATGTCATGAGGAAACTAAGCCGCCTTTGGAGGAGGTCTCGGTTCCACGAGTGTTTTTACGATATTAAGAATATTTACAGCTTTTACGGCTTTTTTTTCTTCTTTTTTTTTCTTCTTCTTCCTTCTTTTTGAAGCTGGATTTTTAAGCGAGCGAACTGTTACAGAGAGAACTTGGCAAATACGCAGCAGCGATCCATCTGTTGGGAGGAAGAGGAGTCACCGAGTCAAGCTCTGCTACCGCTATAAATTACTACGTGAAAAATAAAACATAATCCGAGCATAAATTTCAAACTGCTCCCATTACAAATACATTTATCTCCTCAAATGAACGTCGGACTGCTGCCCTGGATATTTTATTTTATTAATGACACCAGAGAGCTGATTTACACTTTTTCTACAAATTCGGTTGATTTAAAACCCGTTTAGCCCGTTTATTCTAATCCTTTGATGTCCTGCTCAGCTGTTTGGGCTCCGTTCAATTTTTAGTCACTATTTCTTATTGCGTATGAACCCGTTAATAATGTGGCGCAGTAGCAGCATGTATATAATGAAGAGTAAGGGGGCCGAGGACGGAGCCCTGAGGGACACCACGGGTCAAAGGGGCCGCTGATGAGGAGGCGTTGATTATGGCTACTGAAAAAGTCTTATTGGACAAGTAGGATTTTTTTTTTATTGGCATATTAATGCATGTGAGGACTAACTGAACAGAATTACGTACGATGTATTAGTACGACGTATAAGTACGACGCACTTCGTACGACAAAAAAAAAGAGGAAAAAAAAGGTCTAAAAAAAACGGCTTAGAGATTTCACTTCATGACGGAGGAAGCAACGACGATCGCATCTCATCAAAATCAATAAACATGTGCTAGACTAGGTATTAATACGTTAACAATGCCTCAAAGAAATCATCTAAGCTTTTATTTCTCTTGTCGAAGACATCAAAGGCTTTAGGTTAGGCTTTTCTTCACTGACGGACCCGAAATGTTTTGAAATAAATAAATTGACGGTGGTTTTATCGGCATCGCAACGTTATCTTTCGGGCACATAGAAAATTAACCCCCTTTTTAATCGGAGATTACTTCCTGTTAACTCAGAGGCCCATATATGGTTCCTTAAGGGTGGAAAGGGGGTCTTTTTTTTTTTTGTCAGCCACGTCCATGAACATCTGGAGAACTCAGGGAGTTAAACCACTGACTTGGGTCCAGAAGAGTAGGGGTTCGAATCCCAGTCAAAAGAGGGCGTGGCAGTTATCCAGTGTGGAGTATCCCGGTCCCAGGCCCGGATAAACGGGGGGTTTGTATGAGGAAGGGCATCCGATGTAAAAACCTATAAATCGCTATGCGTAACAAAACGGTCCGCTGTTGGGGACCCCCCTAAAGAAAAAAATAGGGAATGAGCCGAAAGAAGTTGCAAGCTAGTTAGCCACATCAACGACTTTCTACGGCATTTCAAAGGAAGGAATTTGAAAAATATATATTTTTTAATAATCCATAAATTCCCACAAAGATGATCATTTCCAGTGGCAGGAAGTGAGACTGAACTTCTCTCGTCTCCAGGAATGACAAGGACGCCTCTGCATCATATTTGTCAGTATTTACTGATTTTTCAACATCTGGTTTGAATGAATCTCGAAACTCCTGCAGGAATGTTTTCAGCTGTTGGACTTCAAACTTTTTATGGACTGATTTAAACTATTTCTTAGAAATATCAGATTCTGATCAGATGCCGCCGATCTCTGTGAAGACGTATCAAGTGTCTCCGAGACGCATTTCCAAACGCAAGCGGAACCCCGGATCCAACTGGAAGTGGTTGACGGGCAGTACCGCTCTGTAAAAGTACTGTAAAATACTTCAGCTTCGTTCACGCAAAAGAAAAGGGAATCGTGTAATCACGGCCTTTTCTTTCTCTTTTCATGGTAATGACGATTATAATGTCGTGTGTCATTTCCGTTGCCACATATTTCAGCTCAAGTGTTCAGAACAGCAATCAAGACAACAAAGCTTCGCAAACAAAGCCACATATTTTTGGCCATGGCGTCCGGATTTTTCGCTTGTTTGTTCGTTCCTCGGTCGGTTGGTTTGCAGGAATGTGAAAAGGCAGCCGACCAAAAGTTCCGTGGAATAGAGCCGAGGGCTGGGACATGGACCAGGCGACCGGGACCGCCATGTTTAGGACGTTAAGAAGCGTCCTCAGAGAACCACTCTCGTTGTTCTTGGCTTCCCCCCCCCCCGTCCTGTTTTCGCTTCTTCGGTTCAATTCTGTCTGTAAAGCCTCATTCGGAACCAAATGAAGCGATGTGACGTTTCAAACGCCGTCACGGGGCGACGCAACTGGGAAGGTCATCATTTGGACCGTAAACTCCACCTGGAGAGCTTCTCCTCCAGAGAGGAGTGGTCCATCCTCGGCACGCTCTGAGGGGTGTTCATCCTCCCCTGTTGTTGTTTCAGGCGCCATGCAATAAAACAGAAACCTGGTTGTAGGTTCTGATCCGATCGTTGGATTATCAGACAGTCTATCACCAGGCTTCATATATGGTCCACACCTTTTCGACTTTCCAGTTTGATTCGGAGCAAATTCGCGGAAGTGAGACATCCGACCCTACCACGATCCAGATTAAACAGCCGACTTGGATTTGACAGAAAGATACGGTCTCGCTCCAAGTTACACCAAACCGATTATTCGGTTAGAGCGGATAGAGTGAAAGTCGTATTTCTTTCATGGTTCGGACTTTCGTATCTATTACGGGACGATACAGCAGGCCGTCGTCCCCGATGGACACTTTCCACACCCATGGTTAACCCTGCCTCCTTGGTGTCCCCCAGGGCCCCGTCCTCGACCCCTCACGGTTTAGATGACGTGCTACCACTGGGTCACTGGGTCAAGACCTGAGCAGGACATCAAAGGTTCAATTATAAAAGACTTATCTGATATGAATGGCGTGGGAACGACTTACGATCTCACCAGATAGTTATCTGAGGGCCAGAAGGAGGTGAAGGTCTGATTCAGTCCACATTCATATCCTGGATCCATCTCAAACGTCCGTCAACTCTTCTCTTACCCAACATCCAAACGCTGAGACAAATGCGGCTGAAATCCATTCATGATCTTTTTCGAGACGTCTCTCAGGTACCTTGGGTAATCACATTACCTCCTCCAACCTCTCGCCGGCAGAGATAAAACAAAAATGCCTCGACTCAGCCAGAATTCAAAAAAAAATATTTACATGTACCGTAGAGAATCTTCGCCTCATTGACCCGCAGAACCTCCGCCCGGTCTCTAACGCACAAACATCAAGCAGAGGCGCATAAATCAAGCGTCTGTCTCTGTCCTCCACCTCCAGCCACGTCTGCTAATGTCGTCTTAATGGCAGCATATCTCGTGATTCACGAACCTCCTGCAGTGTCAGGATGTTTGTCAGACTTCCTTAAAAGCTCTTCGGTTCTGCTGCTGGCAATCTCCGATGGCGAGGATGCTGCATTCCTTCATCTTCTCTCCTCTGACGCAGGACAACCAGCCAAAACGAAAAGGAAAAAAAATCTCCCGCTCCCGGCGGAGCTGCTGAACTTCACGAAGCTGCGATCCAGCCGATTCCCTCCGAAGGACGAGGAGCGGAGACTGACTGGCGATCGCATTTACCGTCTGACTCTGACCCGGCAGAAAGTTGCCGACCCAGAATTCACCGCTGATTATTTATGGTTCGACATCCGAGTTCACTCTTAGCGGTTTTCCTTTTATTTGACGGCTGTTGGACGGTTTTGTTTCTGGTATCCTGCAACCAACTATGCAGGAAACCCAAACCGAGGCCCACAGTGGTCCCGGTGGGTGAATCAGACATCTGACCCGTGGCTGGATCTGCCGGTTCTGCCAGCTTTGGATTAGAAAGGAAGTCGTCTGGGATAAAAATCTGAAAAATCTGCTCAAAGCCTCTCGACATCCTGGTTTTTTAAGTGCCTGTGGTTCTGATGAAGTTCTGGCGTTTGTGCGTGCGATAAAAAGCTCTGCTGAAGTTCGGGAAGACTATCCTCTTGCACACTCGAGTAACAGTTACTGCTCATAATCACTCTATCATTCTCACCTTTCACACATGCTCGGTCTCAAACGACCTACTTCACCGCAGCTTTGCTCATCAGCTGATTACCTCTACCGTGACCCACCTTCATCGCTAGCCTATCATCTTCATCATCTTCAAATATGACTCTCTCTCCATCCATCTAGTTCTTTCGTTGCCGCTGGTTCGTACAGCCTCCATCTCCACCAAGTCCTAACAGATCCATCGGCTTCATCATTAACCAGACTCAGCAGAGTCACCAGCCGCCACCACCAGTATCCGGTCTGTTAAGCGGGATTATATTCCATGACGCTGCTCAGACGGAGACCATTTAATCGCAATCTCCCTGTAAACTCTGAACACCAAAGACTTTCTAATAGACTCGTTATCACATCGTAATGAACATTCATCTTGTTTTCCAACTAAAAAAAATCATTCATTCACTCATTCATTATCCCAAACCGCTCATCCTATCCCAGCTATTTTAGCACGGCAGCGTGAAAATGAGTGTCAAGATGGTGAACCCCTGAATGTTTGAGCAGATGGAAGAAGGAGAAGATGATCTGAAGGAACCATCTAGTCGCCTGTTTCCTCTGAAGGTTCTCAGAGACTCTCAGCTTCATGTGGTCACGGCGAAGATGAGCGGGAATTCTATCCGACCTGCGGGCGGCGAGAATGTGTTCATGCTGACATCACTGGATAACAAACTTCTTCAGATAATTCTGATGTGAATTAAGAGTAAAAAGTCCAAAGATACTGGTTTTATCTCGTTTAGATTGATCTAATAACCCGATCTCTGGTCTGATTGTTTCATCACATCACCTCTATGACATGATAATTACCTCTTCACCTCAAAAAACCCCCCAAAACATCTAGAGTAACGCTTAAGGTCAGGGGTCAGGCGGCTGTGACCTCAGACACCACAGGTTAAATACTCCATATATCCTGCATTACAGATGAAACGGAGCAGAACCGAGTCCGGTGGAGGACATATATGTGACGCTGATACCGATATGATCAGATATCTGCTGGTTCTGGTGGGTAGAATTGTACTTACTTTGGGTAGTTCATGCAGTAGAGTGTGTAGATGTCAAAGGCTTCACTCTGCAAAAAGACGGAGAGAACGTGGTCAGTGTTGGATGGATGGATGGATGGATGGATGAATGGATGGATGGATGGATGGATGGAGGATGGATGGATGGATGGAGGATGAATGGATGGATGGATGGATGGAGGATGGATGGATGGATGGATGGATGGAGGATGGATGGATGGATGGATGGATGGATGGATGGATGGATGGATGTATGGATGGATGGATGGATGTATGGATGGATGGATGGATGGATGGATGGAGGATGGATGGATGGATGCTTGAATGGATGGTTGGATGGATGGATGGATGGATGGATGGATGGACATCTTATAGACAAGTTTAGAATATGTTTAAATATATATACCCAGCTAGATAAACACCACATATATATATATATACACATAAATACATACATATATTTTATATACACACACAAATATACATACATATCTACACATATATACATATATAAATATATAAACATATATGTATATATGTATATGTATATATTTATAAATTAAAAAAAAATATATATATAAATATATACATATACAATCAATAAAATGAAATGTACATAAGAATAAAGGAATGAGAGTCTGATCTCCAATGGAATATATAAATATAAATTTAAAAAGTTAACTTTCAGATGTGCAATAGAAGAAGAAGAAAAAAAACTTTATTTGTCACATACAATCAAACAAGCAGAAAAATTGCAGAGCGTAGAAAAATTCTCGCTCTGCATTGAACTCATCACTTGTTTATGATAAGCAACATTCAACTCCTGTTATCTTCACCACTCGGACTTCACAGATCCATTTAATCAGTCTCAGCAGAGCCATCAGCCACCGCCACCGCCACCTACAGTGTCTGAACTCCATGTCCTGCTTTTGCTCAGGGCAGATGTCCTTCAGACCGGATGGATGGATGGATGGATGGATGGTTGGATGGTTGGATGGTTGGATGGATGGATGGATGGATGGACGGAATGCTAATGCTAATCGGCTAGCCCTCTACTCCGACACCTGACCGGTTCAGTGGGTTGACTACAATTACGCTGGACTGGAAAAACCATAAAGGAGTCCGTTGCTCAGATAGACGTCTGAATGGTGAGACGTTCAGCCGCTCAGGAAACTCGTTCACGCGTTCTCTGTAGTGACGTGAGAACAATATGACTACTGTCCGTCACACGCGGTCAGAACTTATTCATTAGGTGTTGATGAGTGGCGGCGGCGGCGAAAGGAATGACTGCTGTGGGCTGCTGAGAATGGAGGGTCCAGTTCTGCTGGTGGTTTACTGGGTGTTAGGGCAGCAAGTTTTCCTGTCAGCCACACAAACACACACACACACACACACACACACACACACACACACACACAGCTCGACTGTACTCACCCTCTCTACGAAGCACTCAGCGATGGCGGCGGCGTGATGACTCCTCTCCAAATCCTCCAGGAGATCACTGCGGAGACACAGACGTTGGAGTTAATCCGGACTGACGTGTTCGTGCATCGGTCCCGTAAACTAACCACGGGGAACGGAAACTCAAAGACATCGCAGACATGTGTGTTAGCTTAAAACGTGAGCCCGACACCTCGCTCTTTAATGCCGACCAGACGGACGCTGAACCTGCGTTCAGCGTCCGTCTGGGATGCGGTGATTCCATCCCATTCTGACACCAGCCCATAATAATAACAATAATAATAATCAGAAGGCTCGCAGTCAGCGTTCCGCTTCTTCCCAGCGGTGCCGGTTGGGGTTGAGGGTCAGTCCTCCCACACAAAACTGGGACGAAGACGACGTGGGTGGCGGGGAGACGGTCAAGGCTGGTGCATTATGGGCCGTCTTGTGAAGGAAAGTAATGAGAATGGTTTTGAAAAGTACCGTTCAGAACCGGATGGCGCTGACAGGCGCCGTCAACATTCTGCCAGGCCAACAGGGGGCGATAAGACTAGAAGTGTAGCCAAGAAAGGTCTTTGTATTGTATTCAGACGCCATGTTCTTCGGTATAGCGGAAGAATAAACGTATTTTAAGGCATGAGCAGGTACAAAGTCCACGAGGCTAAAAACAGCGTTATTGTGGCTACGTCTGCCGTAACAGGAAGTCACAGAGTTCAAACGGACAAAGTCCCGGCGACGTGGTCGACAAAAACCTCCAGAGGGAGGCGCCCTTGTCATCAGAAACCCGGACCACCTCCACCGGCTCAGTTCAGCTTCTCTTCGCTGTTAAACCGCTTTGCTAGGTTCTAACCACCGCAGGGCAGTTCTGGAGATGTTCTGAACCAGTCGTCCACCCATCAGAAGTTGGTCCAAAGTATAAATGTCCAACGTCAACTTCAGGAAAAACGTGCTTCCTGATAAATCCCACCCACTTACAGTTGCCGTGGTAACCAGATAATCCGCGTTATTACAACGTCAACTTCTAGCGCCGGTCCAAAGCCCAAATAAATGGGTAGGGTTGCGTCGGGAAGGGCGTCCGGCGTTAAAACTGTGCCAAACCGGATCGCTTGTGCTTGGGTCCACAAGTACTGACAGCGGTACTGTTAGCCAGCAGCAGGGTACCGGCGGTATCTATAGACGGAAACCGACGATAACCCTAAAAGTAAATAAGAAGAAGATTCCGACTTCAAAGTTTATTATTCATTATCTGTAATCAATTATCCGGGTCAGGGGACCCAGAAGGGCTGGAGCCCATCCCAGCTGACTTTTGGGGCGAGAGGTGGGGCACACCCGTCCACCACCGGGTCCAGACATACTGTTGATGTTATGAGTTGTACGAAAGCAACAATCAGCAAAAGTCCATAAGACAACGTATTGGTTTGCAGCTGAGTGTCAGACGGCTGGAATGAGAGTCAGCGCCTCCAGAACCTGAGGTCATGGTTCGCTGCCGGGAAGCGCTGGATCGCTCCCCGCGGGCTGGGAGGGAAGCGAAGTAGTACAACTATCACGGGGACGTGTTCACGACTGACGGGAAACTGGCGCAACGGAGAGATTGGCTGTTGCTGCATCGGGAGCAATCCAAGTATTGCATCGGCGGAGAGACAGCAAAGCGGATCTACGTTCCGACCCGCCGCCGTGTTTCGGATGAGGCGGTTCTAGCGTCTCATCTGGACTTGGAGCAGCTTGGATCCCAGAGACAAAGTGTTGGGGGATCCAAAGGGGGGGGGGTCTGGAATACCGTACTGATGAAGATGGATGAATGTGTTGCTCAAAATAAAACACTGTAAAAACAATTTTGGATAATTTAGGGCAAAAGAATTGGCAGCTGTGGTTTTTGTAATTTTACTGTAAAAAAAAAAGTACAGAGACAATGTGCATGAAGACATTAAAGGTGGTTTACCATGAAATAGAAAAGATTCACGGTAAACTTGTTTGGTGGTAAAACAGTATTATATGAAATAACAGTAAGTTAGCGAAAAAAAATCAAAAATCCAGATTCCCGTAAACCTTGAAATCAACGGTATTTAATATTTTTACACATTTTGTTTTGTGTTGAAAGTAACGTCTACTCTTACGTAAACGTAAAATCTGAATATTAACATTGTCAGTAGAAATTACAGTAAAATAAATGAGTGACGGTTGTAGATACGGTGAATTAGCCCAAATCAAGAAACGGGAAATTACTTACTACAATTTTGGTAGTAATATTTTAAAGAAAATACTATAATGTCAAAAGCAAGTTTTTAACGGTAAAAATAACAGTAGTGTTCTGTTTATGTAACAGGTTTCGCGTTTAACGTACGCTATGTACATTTAAGTTTACCGTAGAAAAAAATAAACGCTACCATTTAGGATATTACTTTTATACCCACAGGTACAAAATGTTTACAGTGTATAATTATCAAATACTGTTAATTCCAAGCTTTGAAAAAAATCTTTCAGATAATTGTTTTTATTTTCAATCAACAAAAAAAAAGTTTCAATATAAAACTGTTAATAAATATCATTTATAGTTATTTTATTAACAACATATTAATTTAAAAATGTTAATATAAAAATGATTAAAATATTAATTATTATTTTTGTTTTTATTTTGTTTAATGAATCTTTAATTTAATCTTTGATCAAATTATTTAGTCTTGTATTATATATAAAAACTGAAATTCTGGCAAACACATCTACCAGTATTTTACCCTAAACTCCACTTTCTCATTTTTACAGTGCGGTTCTGGATACATTAAGCAACATTTTTGTCCTGAGGCTGATGTTCTGGGACACCGGGCCAAGCGTTGGGTTCTGATTGAGTGACAGAGTCATGGGCCTCCAAGGGTCATTGATGGTTTTGGAGCAACGGTCCGCTCGGGTTGTCCGGTCCAACAGAACCCATTATGACACCGTCGATCGCGCCGACACGGACCGTCCTGACATCGTCAGCTGGGTCGGACACAGTCAGAACCGATCCGCGTTAGTCTTTGCAGCCAGGTGTATTGAGTTCATGTTGGACCTCCAGCCAGGAGCACAGATAGAAAGCAGGTCATATTTCCCCCACAGAACTGGTCCAGTGCCAGTTTGTTTTAGCTGGAAGCAGTGGGAAACACTCAGCAGAGAGATTCTGATTGTAGTCCAGGAAGCCGGTTCCGTCACAGCGAGAGCACGCTGGACCCGGCCATGTGTTTCCACATTAGGTTCAGTGTGACAGTAACTGAGTCCAGGACCTGCAGGATCTTACAGTTGGCAGACGACGAAAAACTCTCCTCCGGTTCCCACAATCAATCCACGTCGTCATCCCGCCGTCCTGCCAAAACGCCGCCATCGCAGCAGCGCCGCCATCGCAGCAGCGCCGCCATCGCAGCAGCGCCGCCATCTCAGCAGCGCCGCCTTCGCTCCTCCGCCATCCGTCCCTCCATCTGCTCATTTCCTGCTTAACGGCGTTTAACGCCGCCATCGGACTGAAAGCATTACCCGCTCCATCCCGATGCATCGCTCCGATACGACTTTCTTCGGAGGCGATCGCGCTGCCTACGCCGCCGATATCCGATTCCAGCATGAGCCGGGTCGCAGTCCTGAGGTGACCCGCTCCGCAAAAGAACAAAAAATAATATTCATGTGAGTGAGCCTCGGAGGTCTTTCTTTTTTTGGATTATGTAAAAACCGCTGAACAGATTTCTATCACACCCGTCGGAGGGGGGAACAGGTCTTGGACCAGAACAGAACCCATTAAACTTTGGCGTTTGGTTGATTGAATTAGCAGGGTCCGTTGGGCCCGGTCCGATACACGAGCTCCGCTCGGTGCCATTCCAGTTAATAAAGTGAAGCGGGGCGCCGGCCAGAGAACTCGTGAGCAGGCGATAAACAGAGTGAGGAAGAGGAGAACGACAGCTAGCAACGTGTGCTACCTCAGCAGGGAGGGCTGTGAGGACCTGGAACCAGAACTCTCTTGGTACTTTTTACGCATTCTTTGTTTTTTCCAGACTTCAAAGCCTTTCAGGCTGATTCGGACCAAAACCGCAGGTGTAAACTGAGGTCCGGCTCAAACGGCTGTTCTGACAAACAGAGCCGGTTTCAATCCGGACCAAACGGAACCAAGGTTTGTCTTATTTACACGGTGGAGGCAACCTTTTTTTTTTTTTTTGCATGTTTTGGACTTTTTGAACAGTTACAGGAAGCGACATCAGGCTACCCTTCATCTCTAATGTTCTCTACGAATGCCCTTCCTCGTCATTATTACGTCCCCAGAAAAGTTTGAGATATTTCGGAATCGTCATCATCGCCGCCGCCACTAGTGCAGATCGTATGTCGTGTTAACGCGACAACACAAAAAATATTTCACGGATCATTTTCAAATTGAATTCCTTCATAGACCTCAGTGCGAGGAAGAACTGGATGGATGTTGGGGAAAGGGTTGGTTTTATATCCCCGACACTAGGGGGCGCTTTATCTCCAAACGTTTTCGGACGATAAGTAAGGATAACTCAAAAACTATATCATGGATCATTTTCTTAAGGGTTCAATCAGGAGTATGATGCAGGGGATTGGTGAGCTTTCGGGGATAGCATCGGCCCGGTTCTTCATGACTTGGTGGGGTTTGACATCCCTGGTGCATTCTTATCTCTAAAGCAACAGTGACCTCTGACCTTCCTCTGTGTCAGCTCTAGTTACCATCTACTGCTTTTCCATGAAACCTGTACTTCCACAAAAAAAACAAAAAACTGTATTTCTCATAATCTAGTCCTGAACGTCACATGTTGGATCAAAGTTCCGTTCTGAAGACCCTCGAATGACTCAAATACAGTGATGGCGCCACCTGTCGGCCATTTGTAGTTTATTTTTCTGCTGTAGGTGTCGGTTTGAAGGATCAACCCGGTCACAGCTGGCGGACAGGGAATCCATCCAACTCCAACAGCAGTGATTTCACTGCGGCCCCCCCCCCCTCCGGAGTCTAGCGTCGGGTCCATTTTTCTTCATCCTCGTCCTCATCAAGTCCCTCGTTCGACGTCTTGATGAGCTGTTACGAATTCTTCACGGCGGTTTACGCGCCGAGAGAGAAGACATCCTCAACGGGCAGCGATTGAAACGAAAGCCAACGCCGGTAACGCGACCTCCGACAGAAAACAGCTGCCCATCGCCCGACTTTCCCGGAGAAGTCCAACAAGAAAATAAATATTTATGAGGCAGTTTGGCTCGATCCGAGAAGCGTCTCATTTTTCTAAACGTTTTCTGGTTCTCAAGTTTTTTTCTCACTTTCATTTTTTCCGACTCACTCGCGAGCCGGTTGACCCCCTCCGCCCCCTGGGAACCGAGAGACGTGAGAGAACATGGTGGGCTCAGGAGTAGAAGCCCGGCTCAGTCCCTGCAGCCATCGGTTCTGTTTACCCGTGCAGCGTTGCGTGTTACTCAAAGTCAGTGAAAGACGTTTTCTGGCGAACACTGAACTCTTTGTTTGGGCACGCACGCCGAACGGAAAGCGGAGACGTTGTACAAAGCTGGGCGATTATTCCAGAGACGAGGTGGCGGACTGATCTTCTACGTGTCCCACATGGAATAACAACCAGTTCAGAGACGCCAACAGAAAAAACGTACAGGGAAAAATAACGACCGGGCATTAATTAACGTTTAGGGGTCGGTAAGAACTTAAGCTGTTCGACACAAAACACCTGTTTGACCTCAGAACTGCTTTATGCGTGTGTGTGTGTGTGTGTGTGTGTGTGTGTGTGTGTGTGTGTGTGTGTGTGTGTGTGTCTGTGTGTGTGTGTGTGTCTGTGTGTGTGTGGGGGGGGGGGATCTGTTTAACGTTTAAAACCATTATTTTCATTCAACAGTCAAACATTTATCACCAGTGTGAAGAAGAAATCAGGAAGACTATCCCCTTGCACACCTTCGTCGTTAGCCTAGCATCTTTCTGTGGTGTTTTAAGTACGATTCCCTCCGTCTACCTCTTGCTGGTTGAACCTCATAGATCCATCAGTTTCATCTTTCGCCAGTCTCAGCCGAGTCTTCAGCCGCCACCACCATCTCCCTGAAGAGCCTGATCGCTGACAGACTAATCATCACAGCTCACGGTTAGAAACGTTCGTGTTCAAAAACCAAAAGGTCTCATTAGTTTCTCAAACTTCTTCTCCTTTGAAGGATGTTTGAGGCGCCGTCATTCATGGGCGTTCCAGGTGGAGGTTCACCGCCAGCCTCGCCGTCCACGCCAAAAAGTGTGAAAAAGTGGAAAATGCGGAGCGTTGAGGGGTTTGAGCGGCGGCTGCTGACGTTTCTTCCCGCGTCTGTGATGGACATTGAATACTTCCTCGCTCCTGTAGGTGTGAAGGACGTTTAACGGCCCAATCTGCTTATTTCCCAGACGCACAGTTAAAAAAGACGGCCGTCTGATCTCGGCGAGGACGCGGGCCGTAAAAAAACAAACGCGGCGGGAAAACTCCTGGAAGCGTCTCAGAGAGGCAGACGTCTCTTTTTTACCGACTTCACAGAAGAAAGGAAAAGTGTTGTTGCTAGGCGGAAACACAATCGGAGCAATAAATCAGGAACGCCGACGATTCCGACGGAGGGATCGAAGCGCTGGATGGATGTTTGGTGATGTCAGACATCTGTTGCGTTTAACATGAAAGGAAACGACCGCAGGCGTGAGGAGGAGGTCCAAACATGACGAGATGTTCCACAGGAACATAAAACCACGAGAAGGAGGAGAGGAGGAGAGGAGAGGAGAGGAGAGGAGAGGAGAGGAGAGGAGAAGAGAGGAAATGAAGAGAGTACACGAGGGGAGGAAATAAGGAAAGGAGGTGATGAAGAGAAAACGTGAGGAGAGGAAATAAGGAGAGGAGGCGAAGAAGAGATGACATGAGGAGAGGGAATAAGGAAAGGAGGTGATGAGGAGAAGAAATGAGGAGAGGAAATAAGGAGGGGGGCGATGAGGAGAGGACATGAGGAGAGGAAATAAGGAGAGGAGGCAAAGAAAAGAGGACATGAGGAGAGAACACAGAGAGTAAATAAGGAAAGGAGGAGGAGAAGAGGAAAGGAGGAGGAGTTAAGGATACGATGAGGAGAATGATACTTTTACAGTAATGACGTCATTGTTCCTTTAATCCCAGCAAAAGTTTGTATTTTCACAGTAAAATTCTGTTTTCCACATATTCTAAGCAGAAAAGAACAATTTAAATATATTTTTTTACAATATTCCTTACCGACAAGTTTGACAATTTAAGTTAAAAAAAAGAGTTTCAAATGACGGTAATTACATGTGATTAAGTATTTAAATGTAAACAGGTTGATTTTTATATCTAAGGTTGTTTTTTTTATACATCGAAACTTACCGTCATGTTTTGTACATGATGACCGTTTCTGTTTTTACGGTAACATTCTGGCGGCGGTATTTTACCGTAAATTTTGACGCCTTTTTTTTTTTTTTTTTTTTTTTAGCCATTAGCTTCCAGCTGTGGAGTAATACAAACGCAATCGTAATAAAAACCTTTGTGGAGGTTCTATTCTCCTAATGTGGAGCAGTGAGGGCCTCTCAGCAGACATCTGAGACCACTTTAATGAGATGGCCCCTCTTCTAGCGGCGTGTCAAAATCACTCCCCGTTCAACGTATGGTATGTTAGCCATTTTCTGGTGTCGTCTGAATGTCTAACGGGAATCATTTTACTCAAAATTATCTCCCATCGGAAGCGGTTACAGGCTGGACGACGTGACATAAACATGGCATTCGTGTCCTGTTTTGGAGGAGCCCTAAGTTTTCCATCTTGTAACATTTATGTCAGGCCCGAGACTCTGGTGCGGAGAAACGCTCGGATACAGAAGACTCCCTTCGTGAAAACAGATACGGACGCCTTGATTGTGGCCAAAGCGTGCAGTTAGCTGCAAATCCAGCCCGAATCTGATGACGCTAAAAAAGAAAAGAGGACTCAAAGCGATGATGTCACTCAAAAAGGTGAGTCGGGATCCTTTCCAACAACTCTCTGTCGATAAGAGATCCATCGAAGCCCTGCAAGAAGTTGGACCCAATAAGCCTTACAGGTGCGTCTCGTACCACTCTTCCACCAAAGAAAAACCTGGTGCTAGCTCGGTGCTGGTGCTAGTGCTAGTGCCAGCGCTTGGTTGTATGCTATTCCAATGGCGACTAGCCAAGTCACAGGCTCATTATTGCGTCACCGAATGACGTAATGGGTTCGGCGCCAGAGTTGGTGCTTGTCTGGCACCAGTTTGAGAACCAGGAGCTGGTGCTTAGGCCGTCGAAAGCCAAAGAACTGGCGCCAAATCAGGCTCTGGCGCCGAACTAGCCCTGGAACCAGCTGGGTGGAAAAGGGATATCAGAGGATAAAGGATGGAATTGCGACGTGGCGGATGTGGAATGAAAATAAGTGACTCCACATCACTGACGATTAAAAATCTTGTAAATTCCATATTTGAGAAACATTCGAAAACATTTCAAGCACAAAAAAAATCGCAATCCTCCATCTCTGACAACAATGGTTTATCGCAAAAAAGCCACCAATCCAAGGAGGATCCACGAGTCCAATCCCTTATCTGTCTCAGCAGCGTCATCAGCCGCCGCCACCACCAGTATGTCTCCTGCTACAGACCGTCTGATGGACTAATGATCTCAATGGGGAGGTTCAAATACCCAAATTTATTTTAACTCAACAACTTAATCACTTCTGCAAAATGAACGGTAGAAAACAGAACCCGACATGCCGAGTCAATCCCATAACCCACACCAACCTGCGGCCGGGTCGGTCGATTTCAAACCCAGATCTTGGTTTTTGACCAAAATAACTCAAAATTGGGTTATTTTTAACTCAGCAGGTTTTAGAGTGCAGTCCAAGTCTGGACCAGAACCACACTGGGATTCTGTGGTGAGTCCTGAAAATACCAGAGGATGCTCACAAACCCTCCAGTTTGGCTGCACTAAAGAAGAAGTTCTGGAAAGAAAAAGCAGGCCAGAAATTCCAGCGCAGTGACATCAGAACCTGATCTCCAGCCATCAGAGTTGGGTGCAGTTAGTTGGAAGCGCCAGAGGTTCTAGATACAGAAGTTCTGGCTGTGAACATTCTTTGCTGGTTGACGAAGGTATGGGATACTTGAATGCTGGTATTTTGTCAAATAACCCAAAAATGACCCTTTAAAACCAGTTTTCTACGTTTACTTTGATGTCCCTGGGGGTTAAGTCATTTTTTACAGTACAGTCCGGATCCGGCTTAGTTTAGGCGCAAGTGTTCCGAAAGCAAGAATATATAATATGCAAGATATGCTCCCCTTTAAGTTAATCAAAAAAAACACGCCACCCAGTATCCAATCAGGGTGTCGCACCTTCCTCATTAGCATAATCATCTCGCCGCTTTCGCTCTAAAGATGCCTCCCGCCCTTCATCCAGTCAGTTCAAGCGGCAGCTTCATTCTTTTCCGATCCATTTCCACCCAGTCCTCCCGGAACCATCAGCCTAATCACTGGTCGCTTCTCAGCAGAGTCATCAGCCACCACCACCACCAGTGTCAAGACTCTGCCACCGCCGTCGAGGATCCTTCGCGTTAGGCTGATAACTCATAAAACTATGACCCGGATCGTTTTCAAACTTTAGACCCATGTAGACCTTTGTTCGAGGAAGAACTGGAGTGATTTGGGGAAAGATCGGTGGTATATTTGACAGTAGGGGGAGCTTTATCTGTAAAAATTGTCACGCAGTAACTTCTGAACCGTTGGTCCGATTTATTCCAAACCCGGTGCATATGATTCTACTTATCTTCTATATGTTGTGTTTTACTGTAATTGTACATATTTTACTCACTAGGGGGAGCTTTTTATAAAAAAAACAAAAAAAGGAGTTCAATCAGGGAGGATTGCTTGTACAACGCAGGGGATTGGGGACTTTTTCGGGGAGACGAACGTGCTGTCGGGGACGAAATGCAAAAGTTTAGTTTAAAAGTTGTTTTTCTATGTTTACCGAGAACTCCCTTTGTTATTATTTGTTTTCAGTGGCGGTGAAGGAAGGAGTTCGGATTTTGTTCATCACCCTGACGCCGCGGACGACGCCCAGAACTCACCTACATTCTTGAGGTCGGAAACTGGTTGTTCATAAATTCTCCGTATTCACTCATGACCTCAACCAGGAGATATTTGTAAACATATCAGGAGCATGATGCGAGAGGAGGAGGAGGAGGAGGAGGAGGAGGTCTCTCAAAGCCTCATGGGAGATGATTTTACAGTGAAAATGTTTCCATGCGAGCGCCGACGTCAAACTTATGGCGACGTTTGCTTTGTTCGTGGTTATAAATGATGGAAGACAAACGCCGCCGATCCGTCTCTGAGTTATTAGCTAACGAGTCAAATATCATCATCAAACTCGTAGACCCCCACCCCCACCCCCACCTCCACCCTCGCTCTCTGGCGTCAGGCCTCATTTTGTGGCCGACGAACATCATTAGCGGGGCTTTTTGGAGAGGCAAAGGGAATTGTGGGTTGTTGTTTTTTTCTCTTTTTTTTTTTATGGAATGACCACAGAGGAGGGGGAGGGGGGGTTGACAATGACAGGAAGAGAGAGAGAGAGGGAGAGAGAGAGAGAAAGGAGATGGATAGGGAGAGAGAGAGGGGGAGAGAGAGGGGGAGAGAGAGAGGGAGAGAGAGAGACGGAGAGGGAGAGAGAAAGAGGGTGAGAGAGAGAGAGAGGGAGAGGAAGAGAGAGAGAGAGAGAGAGAGAGGGAGAGAGAGAGAGGGAGAAAGAGAGAGGGAGAATAGGAATGAGAGAGAAAGGGAGTGAGGGAGAGATGTAGAGCGATAGTAAGAGAGAGAGAGAAAGGAGATGGATAGGGAGAGAGAGGGAGAGAGAGAGAGGGAGGGAGAGGGGGAAAGAGAGTGAGTGAGTGAGAGAGAGAGAGAGAGAGAGAGGGAGTGAGAGTGAAAGGGAGAGAGGGAGAGAGAGAGAGGGAGGGAGAGGGGGAAAGAGAGTGAGTGAGTGAGAGAGAGAGAGAGAGGGAGTGAGAGTGAAAGGGAGAGAGGGAGGGAGTGGGAGAAAGACAGTGAGAGAGAGAGAGAGAGAGAGAGAGCGAGAGAGAGAGAGACCACAGTAAGAAGCAGGGGAACATGAGAGAGCAGCGGGTGGAGGAGAGAGGGTGAGAGAGGAGACGTCAGTAAACAGACAAACATTGTCAGCTGATGATTAGAAGCAGGATTGAAAACAGCTTCAAACAAAAACATGAGAGGATAAGAGAGAAGAAGAGAAAATAAACCCAAAGAAGAACTGTGGAAAGACGTGTCGACGTTTTTGTTTCACATTTTTCAGCCCAATAGAAACAATAAATACACGGATAGATATTCATCCCCAAACGATGAAGAAATGAATATCTCCTCATCGTCGCGTGGATCTAAACGTGGTCGACAGATCGGAGGGATTATGGATCTTTGTTTGTTCTGCACCACCGCGGAGAGCAGGAGGAGGTCGGAGGAATGGAGGAGCCGAGCGAGGGCGGATGTTCGGAGCTGCATCAGCTACAGAGCGATGAAGCCGAAGGGCCGCACGATGAAGATGTGGGAAAGAGTCGGGGAAGCGGGGTTTCTCGTTCCAAGAAAGATCTACCGATGAGATGTTTGGAGATGGAGAATGGAGAGAAGGTCAGAAGGTGGAGGGGAGGAATTGTGGGATTGCATGAGGAGGTCTGGAGTGACAGGAAGTACGTTAGAGTGGGACAGGATGTGCATGAGAGCGGTGAGGAGAGCAGTAGGAGTGATGGATGGGTTCAAGGTGGAGGTGGGAGCGCACCAAGGAAGGGAGGAGGGACGGTGAGGATGAAGGAGTAGAGGTCAAAAAGGTGGAAACGAAGAGTGAGTGCAGGCAGGGGGGAGTGGGTGGAGAAGAGTGTCAGGAGTTATCTGTGACGGAAGATGTTTGTATGCTATTTTGCGACTCCTTCACGTCAAACAGGAGTTAGCAGCGTTGGTTCGGGTGCTTCCTGAGTGGGCGGAGACTCTGACGTAGACCCGGACCTCGTTCATCGTAAACCTCATCTGGTCCGGGAACGGTCAAGCTGGAGGGTGATGTTGGGAGGAGGGACGTCTGGGGTACCTGCTTACAGCCACCGTGGCCCGACCCGGATGAGCGGAATGAATAATGATAACGGTAACTGGAATGTTTTCAGCACCACCTGTGACTTTGATGTTTTTTTTATTCTCAACACGTTACATCCATCAGGTCCGACCTCCTCCTCCTCCTCCTCCTCCTCCTCCTCCTCCGAGGCTCTTTTTCTCTTTTCTTCCTTGTTAAAAGTCTTTTTGGCCGTTCGTCCTCTCTGGAATCCAGACAGGTGTTTCGTTTCGAGGCGTTGCGACGTGTGATTTTTGGGCGGCGTGGGGAAGGAGGACCTGACATAAGCGTCAGATGTGGAGTCGCTGCCTGAATATTATCTGAACACGATAGACACACGCGGTCTCTCCGACCTCTCAGGACTTTTTCCAGGTTGGGTTTTTGGATTCCTTTTCTATTTCCCATCTGAGTCGTTGGCCGGCCAACAAAAGAAAAAAAAAAAAAAAAAACCCGCCTCCGCCTCACTCCTTCATCTCCAGTCCCTGTTCTTGTCTCTGATTGGCTCCCGCTCATGTCCATCAAATACTTCTCCTGGTCCGGTGTACAAATAAAACTTTTTTATCTTTCCTTATTAGCGTTTTTTAGATTTTTTTTTTTTTTGACAGCTCTTCCCACCTGGGCTGCACGACCTCTTCCATCATCTCACTTCTCCTCTCAGGGGCTTTTAGCCGCTAAATACACAACCTTACCCTGACCCCGTGAGACCCCCTGACCCCTGAGCCCCGAACGCCCCCAGATGGACCCTCCTCTACGGGCCGGGGGCCAAACCAAACACGACAGAAGTGGGGGGAAGTCTGGTTTTCATCCCGCCGCGGTGCGAGCGGACCCT